>JAEQML010071284.1:0-16243 GCA_016904865.1 Pissodes strobi
ATTCATATGGCAATGTTCAAACTAAATAATGATTCCGTAGTAAGCACCCCGATTGGATCTCCGGGGGGAGCAGGTATGAACAAGGATGTGAAGCCACAAAAACTCGGTCAACAACGTACAAGACTGGGTACCTGGAATGTGAGAACCATGGCCCAAACAGGTAAAATACAAAATGCCATCAAAGAAATGGAGCGACTGAAAATCACAATTTTGGGAATAAGTGAAATGAGATGGCCAGATGCAAATTACTGTGATATTGAAGAACAAAGAATATACTACTCAGGATGTCTCGCCAAATATGAATATGGAGTAGGAGTCATACTGCACAAGTCAATTGCACAAAATGTCACAAACTTTGTGCCCGCTAATGAAAGAATAATGCTAGTCCAAATAAAAGCAATTCCAACAAATGTCAACATCATACACATACATACCACAGGTGAATATGAAGAAGAAGATATAAATAATTTTTACACAGAATTAACCACCCTCATCAGAAAAATCCCTAAAAAAGAACTACTTATAATGATGGGTGATTTTAATGCAAAAGTGGGAAGAGGAAGATCAGGAAACCATATTGGACCCCATGGGCTTGGAGTAAGAAATGCGTGTAGAGAAAAACTTTTGCAGGAGAAAACGATTTGGTTATAATGAACACATTTTCCGAGATGCCTTCGCGCATCTGTTATATACCTGGAAAGCCTCAAAAGATGGAAAAGATGGTACAATCATACGAAACCAAATCGACTACATAATGGTTAATTAAAGATATAGAAACAGCTGTAAAATGGCCAAAACTTATCTGGGAGCGGACATAGACTCTGATCACAATTTATTGGTAGCACAATTTAGGGTACAATGGAAGAAACTGAAAGTAAAACAAAGCACAACCACTTATGATAGAAGAAAGATCAATGAACCAGAGGTAAGAACTCAGGCCATGAACCTAATAAGTAACGTCTTACTGAATGTAAAAAAACAGCTCAGAAGTCGAGGAAAAAATAGAGAAAATAGTCAAAGTCACAAAAACAACAAAGAAAGATACTAATAGCAAATATAGACAAGATGAAACCCTGGATGAATGAAGAGATACTGAAATTAATGGAAGAAGGAAGGAAGACCAAAATAAATAATGACATGAACAGATATAGATCCATCAACAACCAGATTAGAAGAAAAATCAGAGAAGCAAAAGAACAAGAACTCAAAGACAAGTGCAAAGAGATTAAAAAAGCACAATCAAAACACGACACATTTGGTGTATATAAGAAGATCAAGGAAATAACAGGAAAATTCAAGAGGAAATCAATAGGAAAAATGGAAAATGAACAAGGCGAAATAACTGTAGACATGGAACAAATAAAATCAACATGGAAGGATTACGTGAAAGAATTGTTCTCAGACACAAGAACAGAACAACAAATAGCAAATGACATAACAGGATCGGACATCCTTTTAGACGAAGTTGAGGCAGCAATACTGACCCTCAAGGATGGAAAAGCGGCCGGTCCAGATGAGGTGCAGTCAGAGATTATCAAAGTGTTTGATGAGGATTTCAAAAAAGAACTGACTATCATATTCAATGAAATACACAATAGTGGAAAAATGCCCAAAGAATGGTTGAGATCGGAGTTTATGGTTCTCCCAAAGAAGCGGGGCGTGACCAAAAAGTGCAGTGGCTACAGAACAATAAGTCTTATGAGTCACTTATTAAAATTATTTTTAAAAATCATACATCGGAGACTATACAAACTCTGTGAAGAACAGATATCGCCAGCACAGTTTGGTTTTATGAAGGGACTTGGAACAAGAGATGCCCTTTTCAGCGTACATGTGCTTTTCCAGCGTTGCAGGGATATGAATTGTGAGGTGTATGTTTGTTTCATTGATTATCAAAAGGCGTTTGATAAAGTTCAACACAACAAAATGATGCAAGTTCTGCAAGAGAGTAGACTTGACTGGAAAGATCTACGCATAATTAAGAACTTATATTGGAATCAATCAGCTTCCGGTAGAATTAACCATGCCAATACAGAGAAAGTGCAAATCTTAAGAGGATTACGCGAGGGATGTATATGTATATTGTCACCTCTCATATTCAGCATGTACTCAGAGGCAATTTTCCAAGAAGCCCTAGAATACACGAAAGCAGGGGTACTATTAAATGGCGAACGAATAAACAATTTTAGATATGCCGATGACACCGTCATATTTGCAGATACTGCACAGGGACTGCAGCTTTTATTGGACAGGATAGTTCAAGTAAGTAAGAAATATGGTCTAGAAGTCAACACCAGTAAATCAAAAGTCATGGTAATTAGTAAAGAAAGAATTGGAAAAGTACAGTTTATCATCAATGAAAAAGCGGTAGACCGAGTGTCAACATACACATATCTTGGCACAGTACTAAATGAACAATGGGACCACTCCCTAGAAATAAAAACAAGAATTGAAAAAGCAAGAACAGCTTTCAATCAAATGTCCAAATTATTCGAAACACATAATCTGAATTTAAAACTAAAACTCAGACTGCTCCGATGCTACGTATTCTCCATCTTGTTATACGGAGTAGAGTCTTGGACCTTAACGGAGGCAACAGCAAAGAAACTGGAGGCATTCGAGTTGTGGACATATAGAAGGATCCTCAAAATATCATGGGTGGACAAAATATCAAACACCCGAATACTCCAAAAACTAAATAAAGAAAAAGAAATAATATACACAGTAAAACGTAGAAAATTGAAATATCTGGGGCACATCATGAGAATCGAAACCAAATACAAATCACTAAAATTCATCTTACAGGGAAAAGTCCAGGGCAAGAGATGCATTGGAAGAAGACGAATATCCTGGCTAAAGAACTTAAGAACCTGGTTTGAAACATTCACCACAGGACTATTCAGAGCAGCAACAAATAAAATTATCATTGCTAGAATGATTGCCAACATTCGGTCACGAATAGACACTAGAAGAAGAAGAAGAAGAAGAAGAAGAAGAAGACTGGTTTGTTTGCGGTTTGATGATTTCTCCACCAGAAAAGGCCGGATCTAAAATAGCAAACTTGCAGCTTTCGAAAGCATCTTTAAAAAAAAAATGATTTGATTTATTGAGCAAATGTTGCTGCCATTCAGAGGTCCGTGCCATTTTTGGATGAATATCTCAAAATCAATTTGGAATAAATATTATAATAAGGCAGATAAAAATCGTTGTTCTTTCTCATGATAGAACCGATTAAAAATAAGAATCGGAATATTACTGCACACAATTGATATTTGAGTAATGGAAAAGCTTCAAGAATGGGCAAATTGAGCGTCAAGTTGAATCCTCATTAATTGTTCCACAGAATAGATGCTTCCCGGACCCTGGTTACAGGGCTTCAGAGTTGCGCGCGCATTACATTGTTGACAAACACCATATCTTTATGGTTAAGCGAATTGCTTTCAAGTGGTCTCGTAGCGCAATGGTTGGATGTTGTGTTTGTGATACGGCGGCTTGGATTCGATTCTCGTCGATATTTTTTTATTTTTTTTCAAAGCTATCCTTTTTTTAAATTTGGGTTAGTTTTGGATAGTTTTGTTTGTTTGCGGCCATACGCGATGTAAAAATAAAATGTAAAACAACTCTGAAGCCCTGTGATCCGGGCCGGGCAACGTCTTGTGTTTTACAGCACAAACCACCATAGTGTCATATCTTCTTAAACAAGAAAAAGCAGTTATTTAATTGTCAACTATGCATCATGACAATATAGTGGATGAGAATATCAAAAAAAAAAACCGCGACAGTCATACCGTATAATCTTCAAAATTAGAAAACAACAAACGGTCTGAAAATAATCAATTCCATCTATTCGGAGCAGCACATATCTAGCAGGGCAATACGTGGCATTAGTAAAATGCGGTGGCGTAAGGAAAATGTAAAATCCAGATGACAATTCACACTATTCCAGACGTCAGACAATAAATAAAAGTAATTTTAACGAATGTTACAAAATAAATCCTCCGAAAATTTAAATAATATATGGCTTTTATGGTGATATATGGTAATAATTAACTTCTACCAAACACAAGATAAATTGTTTTAAAGTGACACATGCAAGTCGGTTCTTGTTGTTTTGTTGACCTTTTTTGACACTTGTAAAAGCTCTAATCCACCCCACTTTTTTTCAGGAGAATCAAAATTTCAATTAACCAGAAGAAGGAAGAGTCTGAATAAAAAGGAAAATGTGTTTCCACATGCTAAAAGAGCCAAAGGCTAGCAAATATTGCCCGTCTAAGAACCGAATCATGAAAAACTAGTTTTTCCAAGGAAAAGATATGGAATGCACTCGAACTACAGTCCATTACACTCGCACCAGGTGCATATTTAAGTAAATTAAATAATCATAAGGCTATTTTAATGTAAGTCTTGAGCAAAACTAACAATGTCGAGAAGTTGTCTCATGACATCCTTAATTTTCGGGTCGTTAAAGCGTTTCGAGGGAAACTTGAATGCTAAAAAAATATTCAACAATAAGATTATCTTGGTCTTAAAGTCTTATCTTGATGTCGGTAATCCCTACATTGCACGGAACCTTCTACAGAAGACTGACTATGATTTTTGTTTCCGAAAACCAAACAAAACAGTTTAACTTTAATCAAGTTTATTTTATTCCTAAAAACTGTTTTCCCAAGTTAGAGCATGCTAATACTCATAAAAAAGCCAAAGCACTTTATCTTATTGGACTTCGGACTCTACAATGACCCAAAGGAAACGCTGAAATGTTCCTTTCTACTCTTCATTATAAAATGGAGCCCCTATTTTACGAAAATGGGAATACATAACCGTATATAAGCCGGGAATAGTGACCATATTAACACTACAGTTGGATGCAACGAACGGTTTTAAAGGGGGATATTTTCAAACGGTGGACGGGCCAAATAATCAACATAATAGCTAGTGAATGTTTATATATTTCTTTATAGTATAATAAACCCTTTTAAAGTTTTCTTTGTATTTGGAATTGTTTGGAAAGCAGGATTTGCTTTGGGTAGTTTTGTACCGTATCAGCGAATTAACTGTGGTTAGTACTAGCCAAATTAAATGGTTGGAACATCTGAAGCACTTACGAAAGATTTTGAAGAATAGGTGAAATGGAAGACATAATTACCAACTAAGACACACTATATAAACATAAATATCACGATGTATTTTAGTAAAATAATGTTGGTGTATAGCAACATATGCGGTTTTATTCGAAGCTCCCAGATGGCGACAAGTATTATATTTAACCTATACTGTGCCTGAGTGTGGAGTTTAGAGGTAACTTGTAATGTTCTCACATTGAGTACGCGGCATCCATTTCATGTCTGACATAATCTATAGTGATTTCATAATATACTGAAGAAACACTGCCAAACTATGCGGCATTATTGCCTCGTTACTAAAGTTTCGACTACCTGCAAAGTCAAGACCAATAATAAGATCAATCAGATCTCGTCGAACCGCCCCCGTGGAGGGCAAGTTTGAGATAGTTTGGGTCGCCTAACCCAGTTAAACGAAAAAATATATGTATGGGATATTTGTAGATATTTATTAATTAAAATCAATGAAATATAACTTCTCGTTCCCAGATTATGTATTTTATTAATGATATATCTGTGAAAATTAAAAGTAAAATAATTTCAAAGTAGACTTTCACATAGTTAAAGTGAAGTGTTACCTTTACCTACATTAAAGAGCAAAAGCAAACCATTAATAAAACACAATAAACATTATTATAAGACAATCACGAAGACCTCTAAAAAATTCAAAAAACTTCAACTGAAAAGACATGCGCACTCTATTAATCGGGTACAGTGTAACTTTATTAATTCTTTGAGCATTAGACATTGTTATTGTTTTCACCAAACCGTCTTCTTTATTATCTCTTCTCACTTGACGCAGATCGATCCTAATCTTATCTACATAACCTGCACGCCGACCGAGGCGTGGCTTCACGAAACACCGGTCGTGATAAAAAAGAACACATTTAATTCTATAGTAATTATTGTTGGCATTACTTATCTGAATGTTTTAGAAGAGTTTTTTACAAAATACACTCTTTTAACTGCCATAGAAGGGGATTGCGGTTTGTTTGCCCTAAATGGTCGATATTCGCCCACTTTCCCCCTATAGAAATTAAATTGTTTTGTCACTCGAGAAAATATTTTGTGGGATAAATTTAAAACTTTCTTGTACGACATGTTTTTATATGTTTAATACATTTTTAAGAAGAATGTTTTTTAAACTTTAATAACTTCATTTTTTTAATAACTTTCGATGTCAGTATCTCGAAAACAGTTATTTCAAACTTTATAGGCTAAACTGTTGAAAGTCGGCCTATTTTAGAGTCACTTTGTATTTGTCCTAGCGATGGAGGGCGTGTGGATGAAATGTAATAATTATTAGATCCTTTGAGAGCGGGTAAAGTATTGTTGTGGGAGTTTTCTACAGGAACACGTTTGCCGACTCCTATGTAGCTGAACCTTCAGAAAAAGAACGTTAAGCTTGCAACACGTTTTTCCTATTAAAGTTAGCCAGTAAAGATTATATTTAAAAACAAACCTAGCACTGGAGAGTCGTGTTACAAAGCCCGGCTCCGGTAGTGGAGTCGTAGAGCGCCACCAGTTTTTCCCAACTAAACTGAAAAAGCTCCGCTGGTATTGTACGGGGTTACTACGCACGCTTATCAAACAAAGAAACTGAATCCTTAACTTAATAAAGAAACGCAATCTAAAATTTAAGGAACAATCTATTTGCTACTAAGTTCTTTGTTTTAAACACAGCAACAATCCTACAGTAAAACATTTTGGCTATTTAAACGCAAAGAATGTCAAATGATTATTAAAGTAATTAATAATAGTGATACAATATGGTGATTGTAAGGAGACCAATTCTGTTGTTAACACTCGATACTGTTTGCCTTATACCTAAACGCTCTAAACACTACAATCCAAAGTGATCACTTTGATTTTACCTAAGCTTATTACATATATGTATGCGTGCGCTAGTAGCCGCACCAATTATAAATGTAGCAATAATAGTAGGTAGTTATAAATGGCCACAATAATTAAATCAATTGACCCGATAAATGAATAAAAACAACAAAATTATTGAAAACTAACTTAAAGCTCAGCTGTCAATGCTTAATTTATATTAAAAAAAAGGATAATTAAGAGCGATTGTATCAATCGGTCAAAAAAATAAATGAATAATGAAAATTGGCTCTTTTAAGGCATAATCTATAGTGCAAAATTCATTATAATTAATCACAAAAAAAGAGATAATAATAAAGGTAAATGCTTCTGTACGATACCCCGTAGATCCGATTCGTTACACTCAGTAGTGGAGGTAAGAAGTACCTCTGGTGAAGGCGCCGGGCAGCTGTAAGTACTGCTATGGCACTGGCCCCGAGGGCAGAACTAGCAGAGGACTCGGTGATAAAATTGGCTGTGGTGTTGTCCGGAGATAGGTTTGGCCCAGAGATAGGATTGGCCCGGATATAAGACTGGCCCGGAGATAGGACCCTCGCTCGTGTGTGAGGGTTGCTGGAGATTCGACGGTCTCGGTTTTGGAAGGATGAGCTCGAAAGCCTCTAGTGCAGTAGTTAAATCCCGATAAATCGGTCGTGTCAAAATACTAACAGAAACCAGCACAATATCCCCAAAGAAGCAGTATACAATTTCAATACTAAATGTTGAGTCACTATGACTGCACTAAAGCAAACCTTCTTTATGCCTCGAAGGGTATTTCTAGAAGAACAAAATCATAGGCTCAGTCAATTTGCCATCCCACTTTCACAAGATTAGAGAACTACGTCAGATCAGCAAGAAGGGAGGAGCTAAAAAATGCCAAGTGATTCGATACGAGGAATAATTCTAAGATAATAAATGACTTAGTTCTCGTTTATTATGGTGGTAAAACGACGGCGGGAGCCACAATTATTGCGCTGAAATTTTATTGTTCAAGAAATACTAGAAAATGTTCCCAAACGAAGTGATAAACTTTTATGGAAAATAGCCCATTCCTACTACCCAATGCTACCAACAGTACCAATCGAATATTGCTAGGATTGCAGCAGGCCGCGTGGAAAGATAAATATAAATATCTGCAACCAGACAGCGCCAGAGGTCCCAAAAAGTTTTATCAGAGGTTCTCAAAAGTTATGAAATATTTAAACCGAGAATAAAATATGAATTTGACGGATCTAATGAAGCTTAAAGCAGGTTTTATTACCACAATTATTAAAAATATAGAACGGTTTGCTGGCCGTTCTACGGTAATGTAATATAAATTAAGCAAAGTTATACTAATAACATAATATCCTATTTTAATGATTTGATCAAACCTAAGCGAATTTATGATCGGGGAGCAGCAGTATGATATTCAATGGGCTTGTTTTTGAAAGCGCCACTTGAGTCGCTGAAATCCCAACCACAGGTTCGCTTATCAACTGAAATAAATATAGTTAGAAAGTGCCTGAGGCTACATAAGAGAAACGGATGAGCAAAATAGCTACTCAAGGCCACAACAGTGTTATAAAAGCTAATACAAATATATCGTTAACCTATATTTAGAATAAAATTAATTTACATTCATAAATGCGGCAACTTTAAGCTTATTGACAGCAAATCGAATCAATAAATTCAGAATTAATTAACCGAAGAGTATTGACCTCTTTTCAATAATTCTTACCGCAAAATCCAGCATTTTTTTGCTAAATGCAGCATATAAAATGAAATTTAAAAATATTTTACACTGGCCAAACCGGACACCGGACTGTTACAAGCTGCACGTAGTGGAGAAGTACACACAATGAAGGCGGAAGGAATATAAAGAGTTTTTTTATGGTTTTCAACAATGACGAGCTGAATAAGTGGTTGCTAAAATAAGTGAAAAAATTGTGAAGAAAATGGGAACCCAAAGAGATACTTCGATGCTCTAGATCCCCTGATATATTGTCACGACCAGTAATCTGTAACGCCACGCCTGATGGCGTGCAGGTTATGTAGCTAAGATTAGGGATCGATCTAAGGTCAGGTGAGAAGAGATAATAAAGAAGGCACTTTGGTAAAACAATACCACTGTCTATTGGTCAAAGACTTAATGAGCTTATACACTGTATCCGATTACTAAAACATGCATGTCCATTCGGTTGAGGTATGGTTTGAACTGTTTATAGGTCCTGGCCCCTGTTTATAAAAAAAACTTCATTAAGAGAATTTATGGTTAAGTTTCGTTATTTCACTAGGTAATTACTAAAGTGTTTTTAGTTTATCTTAATTTCAATCAGCACTTTAAGGCATTGTAGCTATTTAATTTTAAAAATCACTGTAGTACTTTAAACGGGTATCCCCAAGAAACTGCGCTCGGTAACTTGCACCACTTGTGTTGGGTTTGAAGATAAAAGACTAATTTACACTTATCACTTTAGATGTTCATCTTGGAGGAATAATCCAAAGTGATAAGTGTAGATTGCCTTTCATTTGTGTTTCATCCAAAGTGTACAGAAAAGATGAACGATGAAACATATTGACCCCCTACCAACTTTTGAGGAAAGAGTTGTTCCCTGATCTGATGATTCACCCAAAGTGAAGGCTCAGTGAAAAATGTAAACAAACGGTGCCTTCATTTTTGCCGCTACTTTATTTTTTAGTTTAACATCCGCCAGTGTGATTGTTTGTTTGTGGCTATTATTATAAAAATAAATTTGCGCCATTTGTAGTTTTATTTTAGAGCTCAAAGCTCCTCGGAACCAAGTATCTTTTTTTGGATAAACGGAGTAACTTTTTCGCGAAGTTATGCGAATTGTTCTTCGTTCAATCTTAAATGATTTCTGTACTCCTTCGATTTTCTTCTGCCCACTCTCTCAACAGCGTGGACAAAGCTCCTAGATTTTCTCTCACTAAAACACACGGTTTCACCCACCAACGTCTTTTAGCATGGCCAGTAGTTGCTGATATAATTGAGTTCAATTGGATTTGCTACAAAAATTCTCCTAAACATGACCACAGCTCAAAGCATCTGCCAATTATGCGTGTGCCAACTTGTAAAAAAAATAGACCAATACCATTTCCGCCGTTCGCCTTCTTTAACTATGAATATCTAATAAATGTAAAAAAAATTAACGGAAAGAAAAATGTGTTTGATTGATATTCTTTGAGATCTATAATCGGTTTCATTGTATGATTTTTAAAATTTCAACGAGCAATCCATCATGTCGCAAATCATGACTATGCGCGTGCTTTCGGTCTCTTGGCGAATCAATCAACCGAACTATAAATCTTTTAAAGTTCAATGAGGATCTAGTTAAAAGAGTTTCGATATCCGATAAGGTTACTTCCATGAAGGTTAGATTTTGTAGACGTCATAATATTCTCATTAATTATATAAAAAACAATATTTAATTAAATCGGTATGCACGAGGGAACGACTACCGTTTTCTTCACGAGGTACACGTAGAAAAAGTAGATGATTAATTGTCTGAGAGTGGCATCATCTGACATTTTCGCAGTGAGTGAATTTGAAATCTAAATTTGTCATATAACAAGCAAAAATATATCGGAAAGGGCATTTAAGCCGTTTTAAAACTATTAGTTCTCCGTAATGAATGTTATAACAAAAGTGAATCCTTTTTGAAATTCCATAGAGTTTGTTCAAAAGGAAAAATATCAGTTGGCGTCTAAATATGCACAGTAATAATGTTTAGCTGGGTAAGATATCAATTTCAAAATATTCCTACAAAAGTCTTATTTTTTAAATATTTATATTTAGTTGCTTGTATCAGAACAGATTTCTGATCCACAGAGGCCATTTGTACTTATTTAAATATACAAATTTGACCCTTGCAGTATCACTTAATTTTCCGCCTGCTACAGCGGTATTCAAAGATGTAGCATCGTCTTGGGTCGAGTGAACACGTCCCGTAGCGGCTCTTTTGGCGCCATTGGCACAGGCCATTGGGCCACACGTGGTAAACGTGCAGTGATCCTTTTTCTCGCCGTGAAAGAATCAGGCATCCTAGCCAGAAAAAAACCCATTCAGGTCGGTACACAGGCCGGGGGACACTGGATGATCTCGTGGGATCATTTTTGTCTCTGCCGTTCATAAGTTTTTCGCCAGTTTGATCTAAGCTGTTTAAGCTTTAGGTTTTGTGAAAGTCGGTGACCGTAACATGGTTTAGAACTGGACAAGGTCACGGTAGCTCCCGAATAGAGCCACTGTCCAACAAAAGCGTAACCTATCTCGAAGGGTCACCCCAGCTCTAGCTAAGCCTGGACGGTGGTCGTGACAGTGCCCTCCCTTACAAGCGGGTTCAACAAGACACAAGATGTAGAGCATTGTAATAGGGGCATACTGTTCAAACCTGAGAACAAACTAAGCAAAAATATAAATTATAAATCTAAATAATATTTACAAGATAAATGTTGTAAACATTCATACTATATGACAAAAGATGTTTGCGTTGTCAAACGAAGCATAGCGAGGGTTATAATATAAATTTACAAGAAAAATATTGTAAGAAGTTTTATCTACTTTCACGAAATAATAGTTAACATTAAAAGTGCTAAACTGTATAAAAAATCAAAATGACACGAACATACCCTGATTTTTATCCTTTATCACTTTTCATCTAGGCTTAAGTTATGGAAAATAGACGCCCTTACGATTACAATATTCATTTAAAGGTGTTGAAAATATTTGCGGGCTAAGCAAATAATGAATTAATGCAGAATTGTGGGAAATCGAACATAATGGATAACAATAGTTGAATATATGGAAGAAAGCAGCTGATACCTATAGTCCATTTCCGTACGAGAATATAGATGTACGTTCTGCATTTTTAACTCCTTCTTACTCATTACTTGGCTATGGTCGGACGAATATTTTCCACACATGCATAGTTGGCAATAAAGACATGGAAATCCTCATGGAAACTTTGTAAAGCCTCTTTTATCAATAGTATCACATTGAAATGCTTGGACTTTAAACTACAGAAGAAATATAGTTTATGCACTAACACAAGCACACTAAAGACGAATTATTGGGAAAAACATTCATAAATTGAAAATAATATGTTATTACTTAGGACTCGTTCTTCTTTAGCAACAAAAATTTCATGGCACGTAGCTGTGCGTGAAACTTTAGTTTTACGTTTTATCTGCTATATTTTTTACGTAAATTTTTTTTATGGTAATGATACATTGATGCACACTAAAGCAAGATTCTATGGCACTTGACGAGCGGTGTGTGTGCGACGATGTTGATTGACACGGTTCGTGAATAGCTGTAGGTTGTAATTTGGGGGAAATTGATATCCTGGGGGTGAGCTCCACAGCAATGCAGGGCGCCAGAGCAGAGAGTCCTTGTAACCCGATGTTCTAGGTGTTTCCAGTTATACAACGAACGCGTGAGCTCTTGCCATCTGTCATGACTGTCTGACATGCGGTGCTCGGGGCGGGATGAGGCGGACCAAATTAGTGATGGGCAATATAACGTATAGCTTTAAAATTAGCGCGCTATATTTTTATGACGAATAGCGTGAGCTATATAAATTTTCCTTTCAAGCTATATTATAACGTTATTGGAAATCGCTCTTTAGGGACCAGCGAAGTAATATATAGCGTGTTTTGCGTTATAACTCGGGATAGTTATTTCGTCGTGTGCGTTGCTGCGTATAGCTTAACGGAATCGATCGAGCGTTCGACTTCGACCATGGGGATTAAACGTTAAATTACTAGTTTGGCGCGATTTTATAAGTATGCTATTTCGCTATATGTTACGTTACGCTTCCTAAGACCTTTGATTTGTATTCATATTCATTTTTAGTTATCTTTTTGTGACAGTATTTTATAATAATTGCATAGTGGAAGTAGAAATGCCAAAGGGGGTATGTCGAATCTTTCCTCATTCATATTTTACTTTACTTTTTATATGTCCAGTACATTTGGGTAAGTATTCTAGTTTTTATTTGCTTTTTATATTTTTTGCCATAGGTAACTAAGAATATTTAGATAAATTTATTGGACAATATAAAAAGTAAAATAAGTATTCTATTTTGTTATTTTTATTTGCCTTCTTTAAATTTTCCACTCTCCAATTATTAACTAAATTATCTTTAAGTACACATCGAAAAAACAATAGTGTTAGTGAGTGACTAAACACATTTTATGCTAAAATGCCTCGCACTAGTAGTGATGTACCAATCTGGAACTTCTTTAAAAAGTCTAGTGACGGAAGTAAAACTGCCACTTGTAATTATTGTCGTCGAGGGCTATCTTACAAAACGACAATTACGACACACAGTAAATCAAATAATGTTTTTGAATACAAATAAATTTTAATAAATGTACAATATTTTATATGTATATTATGCACTTATGCAGATAAAATAAACTTGTGTTTTGGCTTTGTTTTTTTTTAATTCATTAGGTTGGATATTTTTGAAAAACGAAAAAGTAATAGCATCATAAAAAGACATAGTAAAATCGCTGTATGTAACAATTAATTTAATAAAATGTAAAAACGGTTAGTTACATGTTCACGTTTTCCGCTATAAAAGAGCTTTTTTTATTCTACTAAGCACTAAACAAGATTATAATAAAATAACGTTATTACATAGCTTAAAAAATAGCACGCTATATAAATATAGCATATAGCATATAGCGCGCTAACAAAATATGGCCGTTTTTCCCATCACTAGACCAAATCCTGGGAACTGCTGCCGTGAAAATATCTGTAAAACAGAGATATCTCGGCCACATTTCTGCGGTGTTTCAGACTATCCAGATGCCGGGTCAACTCCGGATCGCCGACGAGACGCACAGCTCTCTTCTGAATGGAATCCAGCAGCTTTAGGGTTTACAAGCTTCTGCGATGCTTATTTTACGATGTTTGCAACGCGGTCATTCCAGGACATATTGCTGCTGACTGAGACACTCCGTAGTCCAATTGACGAGGCTGAAGGAATGGTCGATCATGCCATAATGATGTTAGGGCCTGCCGTATTGGTTTTCTTGGTAAACGTGGCCGCTTGGCCTTTTGCTGCATTGAATTGAACCAAATTTCCATCGCCCCAAGTTCGAACCCTCTCCAGATCTTGATTAATTGCTGTAAATGCTCCCGTCTGTGGTGATATGTTTCCGTCGCTGGTAAAGGTTTTTCCGTTCTAAATTGGGAGACAAAAGTACTGTCCTCTGCCAAGCTGTAAACAGGAGTTTGTAAAACTGGAAAACAGAAAAGTTAAAGGTCGTTGCCACTGGTGACTTTAATATAAAATTTAACACATTTTACCCTTAGACCATCGAATGTGTCGACTTAATACTCTCGTATGATTTGAGATTTACCAATACCACTGACACTTGGGGCAAGTGTTGCTTGGGCAACATACAGGGAACCATGAAGGGAACCATCTGCCAGGCATGTTGAACTGGTCTATTTCTGATCATCGGGGGGTAATAACAACATTTTGTGTAGGTATCAGAATAACTAGGAAGAAGCCAACTATTTGCAGACTGATAACAGAACATGGTCTACATGTACTACAAGATTTCATAAATGTGATGCACCGGGAATTTTCAATACCGGTATAAATGCCGCGCAAAAGAGTTTTTTTATATCATAAGTAGCGCAGTGCTAGGATATTTTTATGAAGAGACTGGTTATAATACATCATAACTGATGGTCAAGATATAAAACTATACAATTTTATTAAAGTACAAAGAGAAGCAGTACGTGTTCTCGGTGATATTAAACACTGAAAATCGAGAAGTTTTGTTTGAAAACGAAGCTTTATGAACATTTTTCAAATTTTTCGGTAATATAGGTACGCAAACTCGGCAAAAAAATACAAAATATGCAAAATGCATATTTGCCTAACTCTAAAGAAAATATAGAAGTACACCAAGTTTAATGTTATTTTAAGCTGTCTTTGTTGGCTAAAAATATAGCACGAGCAAATACACTCTGGGTGATGGAGCAGAGATAGGAGAGAATATCATAAGAGCATTATAGAAGCCAAAACTAAGGCACATAAATAATTAAATAGAAACCTTTTGGCAAATTACTAATAAGCTTAGACCTTATAGAAGGAGTCAGGGAAGTTGTGACTTGCAGATGAGTTTAGTTCATTCTCTATAAATAATGCTGACGAGTTTCTAGCATAGCTATCGTATGCTACTTATTCTTACGATTACTATTTGAACTTACTGGTCCCGATGAAAGTTCCTGAATTTGGGTTTTAGGACATATCCTGTACTGAACTTAGGGACATAATATTTAACTTAAAAAACACGGATAGTAGAGATCTTCATGAATTAAACCCTAAAATACTTATAAGTATTGCTAACTTGACTCTTACCAATGCGATGGTTGAGTGAAAACATTTTTCCCTCTGCTTTCAAGGCATCGCGACTGGTTTTGGTCTTTAAGAGGGGTAACTCGATGGAAGTTTCAAATTCCTCTCCTTGCGAAGGACTTTGAAAAAGCTCTAAAATCTAAAATAAATTACTTCGAAGCACGTAATTTGTTTGTTAAACAACCAGCAGTTTGGTTTTAGAAGTGATGTGCCGGCAGGAATGATATTATTAATGGATTGATATCAAATATTACTGGTGCTTTAAATGAGGGTTCTCATTCGGCGGCTTTGTTATTGCAATCTGTATCTCCTTCAGCCATTTCGTTAAGAAACTAAAGTGTTATAACTTTGATTATCGGAGTCTTGTTGTATATGCGGGATTGCCGCCAGTTTGTTGAGGTGGATAGACAGCAGCGTTCAGTCTTAAGACCAATTAATCGTCTTTTACCACAGGAGTCAGTGGTGGGTCCTGTGTTGTTCATATACAGCAATGAATTATTTTTCTTTCCGTCATGGTGACGTTCAGTTCATACAGTTTCCTGATGATACAACTGCCGTGGTACTTGATAAAAACTTGACTTGGTTGAATGATAGGCTGATAGATGCGCAGTCAAGGATATTAGGCTGGTTTTCTGCAAACCAACTCAGCCCGAATGCCAATAAGACTGAAAGAATATGTTTTACCTTGAATATTTGAGTTGACGTAACTGACAGTCCTTTATCTGTTAAGTTCTTGAGCATTGATCTAGATCAGGAACTAACCTGCCCCATTATGTTGATTCCCTTTCCTCCAAGCTATCGACGGGTGCATATGTACTGAGACGTCTAACCCATACTATCACAGGGCCTATTCTGATTTCAGATTTCCAT
>MU195268.1:546-16243 GCA_016904865.1 Pissodes strobi
TTTTTTTCAGACTTTTTTCTCTTTCTTACGGAAAAGGGATTTACCCAGCCTATTAGAAAGTCGCTCGAGTGCAACCTGTTCCAAAAAAAGGCAAGAAAACCACGCCCTCAAACTATCGCCCCATTGTCTTGCTTCTAATAGCTCATGGAACGTGTAGTCGATCAGCAACTACTCAAGTACCTCGAAATCAACAGAATAATCAGCGATAATCAATACGGCTTTCGCAAAGAGAGATCTACAGGAGAAATATTGGCCTGGGTCACTCATATATGGAGTAGGGCAACTGAGAACTAGCTAGAGTCTCTAGCGATTGCGTTGGATATTTTGAAGGCATTCGACCGAGTTTGGCATGGCGGATTGCTCAACAAACTGCCGTCCTTCGAACTGCCAACCCCTCTGCAGCTGCCTAAGGACCGATCTCTGCACGTTGCAGTTAATGGACGTATCTCAGACACATTCACCATTAACGCGGGCGTACCTCAGGGCGCAATACTTTCACCTGCTCTGTTCCTCATCTATATTAATGACCTTCTGACCGAAACAAATAATCCTGTTTACAGTTTTGCAGATGATAGTACCCTTGTCTCCCAATTTAGATCAGAAAAACCTTTACCAGCGACTGAGACTTATCAGCGCAGACAGGAGCAGATCACGGCAATTAATCAAGACCTGGACAGAAATTTGGTCTAGTTTAATGCAGCAAAGGCCTAAGCAGCCACGTTTGCCAAAAGGGACATCATGGCAGGAATAGTCGATCCTGCCATAATGATATCGGGGCCCGCCGTATTGGCTTTCTTGGTAAAAGTGGCTGCTTGGGTTTTTCCTGCATTGAACTGGACCAAATTTCTGTCGCTCCAGGTTCGAACTTTCTCCAGATCTTGATTAATTGTTGTAATCTGCTCCTGTCTGCGGTGATAAGTCTCAGTCGCTGGTAAAGGTTTTTCTGATCTAAATTCGGAGACAAGGGTACTGTCATCTGCAAAGCTGTAAACAGGACTATTAGTTTCGGTTAGCAGGTCATTAATATAGATGAAGAATAGAGTTGGTTAAAGTATTGCGCCCTGAGACACTCCCACATTAGTGTTGAATGTGTCTGAGATGTGTCCATCAACTGCAGCGTGCAGAGATCGGTTTCTTGAGCAATCCGTCATGCCAAACTCTGTCAAATGCCTTCGAAATATATAACACAATCGCTTGAGATTCTCCGCAGTTCTCAATTGCCCTACTCCATAATATGAGTGACATACGCCAATAGATCTCCTGTCGATCTCTGTTTGCTGGAGCCGTATTGGATATTCTGTTAGTCTCGAGGTATTTGAGTAGTTGCTGATTGACTACACGTTCCATGACTTGAGAGATTCTTGGAAGCAAGGCAATTGGACGATAGTTTGAGGGCGTGGTTTTCTTGTCTTTTTTGGAACAGGTTGTACTCGAGCGACTGTCGAAAACATGGGTGTTAGTTCGTTGGCGTAATTCTTTAACACGATGACAGGTATTCCATCCGGCCCTGATGCCTTTTGAGTATCTAGCTCTTTGAGGATATGTCATGGTAGTGCTGATGTTGAATATGGTGGGGAGAGCCTTGCCGTGGGGGACGTTTAAGGTAGAGTCTGATGAGAACATTTCGGCGAGCATGTTTGCCTCTTCCTTAGCTGTAGTTGCCGTGACGCCGCGTTCGTCCGTCAAAGGTGGAAGAGACGTTTTTGTAAAGGTGTTAATTACTGCCTTTACTATCGACCAGAAATTCCTGGAGCCACTGGGGCATTGCAAAAGTTTACTCCTTGGTTTTTGATTGTGTTTTTGCCATAGTTTCGTTAATCACACGTTTGTGTGTCGCTTCGGTAAAATACCTGCGACTTTCAGCGGTCTGATTTTGCTGCCAGTACTTGTAAGCTTGTTGTTTCCTACCTACGGGTCTTTCGCATGTTCTGTCGAACCAGGGCTTTCCTTTTGCCGGTAACTTGATAAAATTTGGGATAATATGCTTCCATTCCTGAAGCGATTACTTGCTTAATCTCTTCGCAACAGACCGACGCCGACGGGTCATCAGTGCCAAAGCAGACGTCGAGCCCGGGAAAATCCAAGTGGACCTGTCTTAGATCCTCCCAGTTTGCACAATTGTAATGCCAGATTTTACGTGGCAATGGTGGATCCTTCTGTGTGAGCGGCAGTTCACAAACCGTTGTAATAAGTTTGTGGTCGGAAGTACCTTATGGCTAATAGTATCTTCACCTCAAATTTTGTTGAATAATTTTCGAATGGTGTTATGTAGCTGGCTAATTCCGAAGGTCCTCGTGTTTTACTGTTTATTTAGACTATTACCATGGTTTCATAAGCTAAAAAATTCTGTAGCAGTACGGTTGGCAGGAGTGACATATCGTTGTCTGAAAACTAGTCCCCAATAATTTTTCGGCAGTACATATTTATATTTTAAAGTACATAATTCTGAAAAAAATATATTAGTCATTTAAAATTTGCATAATGTTGTGCGAAATCAAGTAAACGGAATATTCTGCTCAGAAGACTAGCTAGTATCCATAAATCATATACAAACTTAATTAGTTAGCTCAGAAAAACTAAGAATCGCGGAATAAATGTAATTTTTCCCTGCTAAAATACTATCAATACATTTTACATAGGTAACTTCCAATCAGAAACGCTTTTCATAAAACCGCGTTTTTTGTATTGCCGTCTACAAAAGTATTAAAATCAATATATTTCGCATAAAGGAAAACAAATAAAGGTGATTGTTTTAGCAACTTATCAGACCCTGTCAATTGAACAAATTATTACGAAACATTCTCGGGCGTCCCTAAATCCTAGAGAAAAGCTATAAGACCTCTCTTCGGCCGTTGGTCACGTTTCTAGAAAGTCCTAGTTATTAATCTAGTTTTTGCAGGAGCGACACGAAATATGTATTGGACTTCAGCGCACGTCACTTCTCTGCGAGTATCCCAGCCACAAATAGATTACGTGATCCCATCTTGTACATCTTCATGCACTACACGTATTACTTCGGTCACAGAAATTGCAACACGTTATTTGGTTGTGCCAAGCCCCGCTTAAAGAGTTCCTTGCTTTGACGCCCTGCTACGAAAATTCTATCAATTTTTCCTGACAGGCACGCTAAACAGTTTATCTGCATTCTTGGTTTTTTAACAAGATACTTGCCGTATATTGATTTAAAAGATATTTATTCCAAACTGTGAAGTTTTCATGAGGATTGCCTTCATCAGGAAGTAAGGTGCAGTTCTTAGTTACTTTTGGAACGATAGTTTTTCTACACATTTATGTTCCCAGTATTAGTATAAAAATTTTAGAGGCTGCCGGTGCGAGGGAAACAACATAAAATGTATAAAGTAAATACTTCTCCAAGAAATGAAGTTACAACTTTTATTGACTAGACTAGTGTTTATAGAGTCAGAAGTGTTTCTTACTATGCCAGTCCGAGGTAGTTTTGGGTACCTGATAACTTTCAGTCGCTATTTGAAATTCTGATATATCAACTAGCTTTTAGTCCATAATGTTATTTTCACTCTAAGAACAAACTTTTTGTGCTTTTCAACATTACTTTAAAAGGTAGATATATTTATTATGTGGCGTTCAGCATTTAAAACATCTATTGCTGACAGCAGTGTCCGATATATCGAAGTTCTGATAACCGAGCACGTGGGTTTTAAAGGAAAATTTCCATTTGTTTCATCTAGACACTTTTTCGATGGACATGCGTGATGGCGAGAGCTAAGAATTATTCCTCATGAGCAATTTCCGCCTGAACCAAATGTTGCAGAATTTTATCCCGTTGCTTCCTTCAGTCTTCCTTGTTCAATAATCCTAAAGGCCATTAGGTATTTTTCAAATTAAATTTCTCATTGTTTGAGATTGTATCGAATACTGATGAGCTTGAAGATAACCTTAGTTCAATCTAAATCATAATTGCCAAATAATAGTGTTATGTCAGTTTTCTGACTGATAATTTTAATTCTTACTACTGCTTTAAACATTCTAGAATATTTGGCTTTAAATAGGTTTTTGAATGCAGGATAAGTATATAATTCGAGGATATAAAAATATGCCTTCAAAATTTTCCTTATCAAGGGATTCAAGTCCAAATTCTACCGTGCGATCTGCGGGGTATCTCCCTTAATTTTAAAGATTTTTTGCGATTTTCTCAACAGGGTGCTACTTTTTTGTGAAAAGAAATCACTTTTGAGGCAGTTATCTTTAAATTTTTCGAAGAAGTTAAATCGTATTCTTATAGAATTTTTTCTGTAGAATCCAGTGGCGTATTCAATTTTCCTTCCGTTTTTTAGCTATGAAGCAAACATATATTTTTTAATGGAATATGTATAATATATCTTGGTATCGTGTGACCTACTTCAAAAATTCTGTAGACTATGCGTCTTCCAAAAATAAAACACGAGAACCCAAAGCGTCCCTGTTGTGCGCTCTCAAAAATTAAGTTATGGTCATCTGCGGATCAATTTCTTATATTATGGTGACTCAGAATTCCCGCACTTAAACAATAAGATTCATCAGAGCAGATAACGAGCCTTCCAAAAGATTCATCAGTATGCATTTGTTGTAAATGCCATTGGCAAAACAACATTCGGCGTTCGTTTTTGACATTATGCTCTTTGTTTCAAACAAATTAGCCATAGCTTACTACCTACTAATTAGACACAAAAGAGAATTTCAGAAAATCTTAAATTCTGGGCTTGTTTTTGAAAATACTTGTATACAATTATATATTTTTGGAAAGCCCACATTATGCCTAATAAACATAAAGAAATAACATAAAAAAAAACATGTGTTTGCTTCGTAGCTAATATTGGGAAGGTGTTAGATAACTGACTGACTGACTGGATTCTATGGAAAAAAATTTAGAAGATTACGTTCCAACTTCTTCGATAAGTTTATAGATAACTGAGACACTGGTGCTGCCTCAAAAGTGGTACTTTTCAAGTTCACCCTGTATCTCAAAAACCAAAAAATTACAACATTTGGTGACAAACACTGGATGCCAAAGCGGATTTTGTGTATAAAATGAAGTATTCACTATAAACTCTAAAACTTACCGACTGGATTGCCTACAAAGAGCATCTAAAATCGGAGCTTGGGGGCGAACTGCTATCCGCTTTAACTACTGAGGAACTTGATGTAGCCTCGATACACCTAGAAAGTGCTCTAATAGCCTCTTACGAAGAAACTGTCCTGTGAAACAGGTGGCAACCCAAAGTGATGTGCCATGGTGGAACAGGTTACTCAACAGACTAAAGACTGAGTCGAGGAAACCCTGCAATGAAGCCAAAAGACCAGGAAATTGGGATAACTATCATAAAACCCTATCCGAGTATAACAAAGAGCTTCGGAAATCCAAAAGAAGAAATTTTAGGTCCCTTTGTGAAGCAATAGATGAATTAGCACCGTCCATTCGTCTACAAAAAGTGTTATCCAAGGAGCACTCGAACGAAATCGGCCTACTAAAGAATAGAGTCCAAGACACCTATGCTGAGACCTGAAGAAAATCTTCTTCTAGAAACACACTTTCCGGAGTCAAGCATAATTGCCAAAGAAGAGCTGGCACAAGAAGACGAGCCCATTGAAACCGCTCAGCGGCCTACAAAAAGGGTAAAAGGCCTAGCCAACAAAATTTTTACAAGAAAAACACACTCAGATGGAGTAGATGAAATCTTTCCAGCCTTGTTACAACCAAGTATAGAACACCTACTATCGCACATTCAGTCAATATTCATTGCCAGCTTTGCATTGGGCTACATTCCAAAAGCTGGAGGAAAATTAAGGTTTCGTTCATATCAAAGACAGGACGATCACAAGAGGAACCAAAGTCTTACCGTCCCATTAGCTTAACCTCCTTTCTTCTTAAAACGATGAAAAAGATTATCGATAGGCACGTCAAGAGCAAGTTCCTTTCTAATGCTTCACTGCATACAAAACAATTCGCATACCAACCATCGAAATCTACCACCCATGCTCTTCAAAATCTCGTCCGCGATATTGAAAAGGCACTGGCTGAGAAGAAAGTGGGGCTGTGTGCATTTCTACCCACAGCCCACACCTGGAAAAACTATCAAAAAAGCAACGGCTGCGATTTGGGCATGCCGACGACTCTTTGGTAAAACATGGGTGGTCTTATAACATTATTGTTAAACCTATTATGACCTACGCCTGCTTGGTGTGGTGGGTAAAAACAAAGTGCCCCACAGCAGCTCTGGAAACTCTACTTGACCTCCATCCGCTGCACGTATGCATAGAAAAGGAGGCCTGGACCAGTGCGTATAGAGTCACTCAGACACAAAAACTGAAGTCAGGAAACCTGACTGGTCATCTTAAAATTCTGGAGGACATCCAGATAGAGGCGATGACCAAACCAACCGATTCAATGGAAACAATACTCTATTCTGATCGCTCCTTTGAAGTAGTAATTCAAGACCGCAATAATACAGGGGAAAGACTAAGATAACTGAGGGGATCACTTGTCTGGTACATAGATGGGTCAAAGATGAAAGAAGGAGTGGGATCCGGAGTTTTCGAACCTAGGTGTCGAATCTCTGTACCTTTAGAAAACACTTTCGCAATCTTTTAAGCAGAACCAAATGCTATAAATATAACCATCTCTGAATGTGCCAAAAAAGGCCTAAGAGGTGCAAAGATCTATATTCTATCAGATAGTCAAGCAGCCTTAAAAGCGCTAGCATCTAGCAGAATCAACTCTCGGCTAGTGTGGGATTATCGGATGGCTGCAGATCAACTGGCAAACAGAAACAGACTCACCTTAATGTGGGTACCAGAGCACGAGAGAGTGGAAGGCAACAAAGCTGCTGACCACCTCGCACGGCATGGTGCACAGATTCCCTTTTGCGGGCCTGAACCATTCCGTGGCATCACTAGAAGACACGTAACGAATGAATTCAGAACTTCGGAAAAAAGGCGGAAAGAGACACATTGGGCCAATGCACCTGGGCAGAGACAGGCCAAGAGACTCATCTCTCACTCGCCTAACTACACAAAAAAACTTATCAAACTACAACAAATTAGATAAAACTGGTCGTAGACCTTCTCACTGGACATGGCCCCTGGAGGTACCACCTCAAGAAAATGGGGAAAACCACTGACGAACAATGCAGATTCTGCTAAACTAAGGCTAAAACATGAGTACTTACTCTGCGAATGTCAGGCACTGACTCGCCAAATGTTGACTTATCTCGAAAATGCGGCACCGGAGGATCTACAAAAGCTCAACCCTCGAAATATTCTGAGTTTCTTGAAAGAGATAGAAATTTTCATGGAACATAGAAGGGTATACATAAAAGATCGATTGTGGTCGACGTGTTGAAGGGCAAGTCTTTACCTACCATACTATACCAAGCGTACTGCTGTTTTCTCCAACTGTTCTAACCTAATCCATTAATATGATCTGTCTTCTAAAAAAAAAAAAAAAACATCGCAAGACTTGACTTATCAATGACAGGGCAAATAGTGACTCTGTAGAAACCAATATGTCACAGAAGCTAGGCGCACTCTATACATACGCTGCATACACCCCATCAACCCTTATTGCTCTATAAGGCCCAGACAAGACCATCTCTGAAATACTATGCCCATGTGTGGAGCTCTGCACCCAAATACTTGCTCAAGATAGTATACTACAGAAGAGAGCAGTCCGTCTTGTGGATGGCCCAGAATTGAATAAAACCCTCGAACTACACCACTTTGTGGTTTTATAGGGCAACCTTTTTATGTATTAGAATTGACTTAACTCAATTTCCAATCTTTTTGGGTTAGTTGAATTCCTGATATTGACGGCGAATTTTTTTTAATACAGGGTGGTAAAAGTGGAAAAAGCTATCGAGGTGCGGTTTTCACTGAATAATTTCATTTTACTGAAAGTTTTTTTGAATATGACCTATTATTTTGACAACCGGAAATACCGAAAACCAAATGGCCGAAGTTTAGGTATAGGACAACTTTTTTATTTTAAATAGAACACCCTGTATATTTTCTCAACATGTTACGGTTGTTCCTTTCCTTTTTCAAAAATGTATTACAAGTTATAGTTATTTTTTAAAATAGTGGATTTATTGAACTCCAAAAAACAAATGACATGTTATTTTTTGAGAAGTCGGCTATGGAAACAAATTCACACTATCCCATAAATGTCAGTGTCGATCACTTTTGACACATTCTTTCGAAGTAGAAGTGTAAAATGTTCTCTTTGAGTGATAAACAAGAAGTGTGTGATAATATTTGCAGAAACCCAGTCAATAATAACAACTCAAAGACGATTTAGAAATATTTTTAAGAAAACTCCACCCACAAAAAAATCAATTTAAACCTGGTACAGAAAATTTTAGAACACTGGATCTTTAACACGTAGGAAAATTTGTATTGTATTTGTATTTGTACACGTGAGTGGGTCCAAATAGGACCCTCCACTGCGACCCTTGGTCTATTGTGGCTCACATCTGTGTTTCCACTATGCCAGAGGCTCGATCCTTTTCAAGAAATCGAACAGCTTTCTGGGGTGGATAGTTTTCAAATCTGCAAGTGTGATTTGAGTATTTCCAAAGGCTGTTTGTCTGGTTCTTTCCATTGCTGGACAGTGGCATATAACATGCTCCATTGTTTCCTCGTCCTCCAAGCACAAGCGGCAGTCCGTTTCTTCGGAGAGCCCTATCTTGTTCATGTGGCTTCTTAGCCGACAGTGGCCAGTGTACATGCCAACTACAGCCTGTACCTGCTGCCGGCCAAGTTGAAGAAGCTGTCCGGTTCTCATTCCTGATGGCAGATTCACCGCCAACTTTGAATGAGTTAGGCCTGGTAACTCTCTCCAATTAGCTACAAATTGATTTTGTGTCCACCTGGAGAGGGCTTCTTTAGCTGTGTTATAAGCTATTCCCAGTACTGGTTCTGGTCCTATGAAGGCCGTTGCGGTCGGCTGCTTCGCAAGAGCATCAGCTTTTTCGTTTCCTTCATATCCTGTATGTCCAGGTATCCAGATCAATGTAAGGTTGTTCTCTCTCCCTAGTTTGGTGAGTAGTTCCTGGCAGTTCCATACTGTCTTGGATGAACAACGGCTAGAATCAAGAGCTTTTAGAGCTGCTTGACTGTCCGAGAAAATTTTGATTGACTTGCCTTTCCAGTTTCTATCGATGAGGAAAATTTACTAAACAAGGCAATACAAGCTATCGAGGTATCCAAAGAATATCCAAGCCTATCAAAAGAAAAATCGCAAGTTCTATAGAAATTCCCCATTGTATAGTGCAAAACATCATGACAAATTTCTCAAACTAAAGCCATATAAGATATAAATTTTAAAAGAATCTAAAGAAATAGATTTTATAAAAACAGTACAATTATACCAGACTTTACACCATTTAAGAAGAACAAACCGACATTTTTTGGAAAGACTAATAATGTCTGACGAGGCAACTTTCCATATAAATGGAAAAGTTAATAAGCATAATTGCAGAATATGGGCAGAAGAGAATCCCAGACAATTTCGTGAGCACGTCCGATATTCGCCAAAGGTTACAGTTTGGTGTTGTGTCCAAGGAAAAAAGTTATGGGCCATTATTTTTTGGAAATCCAATTGTAAATTCCCGTACATATGTCGATATGCTGGATTTTTTTATCCTCAATTACAGCAGGAAAATATATTAAATTCAATGTACTTTCAACAAGATGGAGCTGCACTCCACTATGCATTAATTACCAGAAATTAACCAAACAACTGTAAAATATCCTAAGATTAATTAAAATATTTAATAAACATAATTCTATGAACATCCTGTATTACTTAAAATGCTTCCCAACCGTCCGTGATATCTACCTTATAACCTTGAAATCTGATACTCTAACATAAACCAATAATATGATCCAGAGATTGGGAGAGACCTAAAACAAGAACTAAGGCAGTGCAGTCAGGCCAGTGAGTGCTAGTACTTTAGCCGATTAAGACCCATGTATATAGAGTGGTCATAGTTTACCTATGTGTGGTTGTTTTGTGTGAAATCATGTCGACATGTGAATAATAGTTTATATTGTTATTAAAGTCCATGGCAGGAGTTTTGATGGTATACCAGAGTTTATTGCCGTTGGGCAAGGTATTACCAGGTTGTGGTCGATTGTTAGGAATGACCGGGATGCCCTTTCGCGCGGATGCCTTCGAGTTGGTACTAGTGAGTTAGAAGGGCCCTCACCTGTCACCTCGATTGGCACACTTGGGTTCTAAGATCTCAGTATATGTTATCTTAGTTTCCGGGTGTTGAGATGCTTACTGTTTAGCGGCAGTGGAGCGTCTGGGGTAGCCCAAACTATTTCAGGTGACACTAGCTACTCGTCGAAGAAAGAAGGTATATGTCTGAGATTATATAATAATATAGTATTGTGTAAATTGATGGTTATTGGATGAAGCAAGGGGACAGAGGTTCCCCGGTGAGTACACCTTATTTTTATCATTGTCAATCAGTACAATAATTGGTTAATATTTTTGTTTCATGGTCACCTCAATCTCTGGCTATATACCGAGTGGAGCTCGCTGAATGAATTGCATTGTCAATACTCACGTAAGTGTGATCTTATAAAACACTAATTTTACAATCAGGTGTCGGGGTCCAGCAATCAATTCACTCACGAGTTCTTATAAATAAAAAAAAAATCGCAAAGTCAAAATAGCTTAACGTTAATATAATTGTATTTTTTATTATCTATATGGTTACACCCTGTACCCCGGTTCATATCATACCGCACCGTACTTCAGGCATATTTTCTTATGTAAACAAACGGTACTAAAAATGCTTCGAACTTTGAAATTCGATACTTAAGCTTTGGGATTTATACCTGAATGAATAAGTGGAGAACTGTTATATTATGCTCAATGTTTTTTCTTCGGAGTTAAACTAAATTTTAAGAGGAATTTAGAGCGATAAATATTGAACATGTTATGAGCTAGAAGGTCAAGTTAAGTATCGATTTTGATGATGATAATATGAGAAAGAAGTACGAGAAATGTTTATATTTGCTGTTGGCCTGATGACAGTTTTGAGCACTTATCGATTACGTGTTGTGATGCATAAATAAATTTGTTTCGTGTGCACTTATTAATCGTACTATGCTTTTTGAAAAATAAATATTTAGTGACACTAAAGTTGACTCATTGAATTATTTTCATTTTGTGATAATATTATTGTTTGATAATAATTAACTGTGACAATTTTAAGACTAGTGTGATGCTTAATATAATTTTGTGTTTGGATTAATTTGCTCTAATTAAAAAAAAAGGTAAGGTTAATGGATAGCGAAATCTCTAATAACGGTTTTGCGGGGACATGCGCTGTTTGCTACAAATTGTAATACCTATATATGTATTTATGTATGTGTGTATGGTGTATAAGTGTATATAAAAAAATATAATAATAAAATCATTTAACCTAAACTAGTTTAACTTAATTTAATTTAAAAATATTTGAATAATAAAATATTTTGCTCTTAGATAGGTTTATAATTATGTGGCGAATGGCGTATGAGCTCGTACAAACTGTGGTTGTATAGTCAGTGTCTACATGTTGTGATTTTCTTCTTAAAAAAAAAAACGGATCAAAGAACTGTGACAAGGAAGAGAATCTGTCATATATTTTCATCCTCGGATGAGGAAGATGTAGTTATGCCTGAGACTAGCGAGGTCTCTACTGTAACGAATCATTAGCAGAATCATCTTCTACAACGCAACGCAAGATAGTTCAATGTTGACTGGAGTCGTAAAATACCTTGTTAAGGTCATGGAAAATCAGACCAACATGTCACGAGAATTTTTATCCCTCGATATAATGTGGTCCCAAATTTTAATCCAGAAAGTTGTCGCAAGGCAATTGAAAAATGTAATCAAATTTTAATGATTGACAAACTAAATAATTTATTCCATTGCAACGATGAAACTACTGTATATAATGCTATGTCAAGATTAACTGATAATCAAATTCTTCTAATTTTAATTGCCATCTTTTTAACTTAGAGTTTGGTTCTTTTACATTGAAATCTAAACTAATTAGTGGTCTATGATATTTACGGCCGAATAGAATCAGATATGGTCTAAAATATTCGGAAGCCCATACGATTGCTAAAACTCTTTTCCAATTTCTGAATATTTAGTTTCCGTTTCATTTTAAGTTTCGTGAGGCAAATGCTATAGGTTTGTTATGGAGAATTCATTGTTCTTGAGATAATAAGGTGCCGAGGGCATATTTACTTGCATCTGTAGTTAATACGAATAGGTTTGAAAAATCTAGATATTGAAGTATATGTGCATTTATTAACAATTATTTACAATGTTTAAATGCATTTATAAGTTCTGGTGTGTGATTCATTTTAATGTCTTTCTTTTTTCTTTAAACAACGAATCATTGGTTTTGTTAATTTAGAAAAATCTTTTATAAATGTCTTAATATCCAATTAATCTGAGAAACGAATCAAATGTTATTTCTTTTGTGCTTTTTGGAACTGGAAAATATTGATCAGGATTAGGTTTAATTCCGTCTTGCCTACAATGTGTATTAAATATTGGATCTCTTTTCCTAAAATTCTAAATCATCAAGAGGAATCTTCAATTTAGAGTCGTTATAATCTTGAAAATACTTTCCTTAGTTTTGCAATATATTCTTGGAGACTTGTACTAAATATAATTATGTCGGCTAAGTAAGCAAAACTTGTTTCATTTTGTAATCCACGTAAAATGTTATTCGTTGTTCTTTGAAATGTTGCCGGGAAAATTTTAATGCAACAGGCATTGGTAAAAATTGATAATGTCGTAAATCAGTACTAAAGGCGGTTTTAGGAATATCATTTTCGTTTATTTGTATTTGATAAAATGCTTTAGCTAAATGAAGCATATAGTGAAATATTGCGCTTTATCAAGGTTGTCTAAAAAAATTCATTAATTTGAGGAATTGGAAATTTCGAATCTACCGTTTGTGAATTTAATTTTCGATAATTCATTTCTGATTGCCGGATTTGTCAATTTTCTTTGGTACTATCCATATAAGGTGAATTAGATGTTTGAATAATATTTTGTTCTAATAACTTCGAAACTTGAGTTGTATCTTCTTCGTGATGTATTTCAGAGTATCTATAACTTTTAGTTTACTTTGGAGTTTCTTCTGTTAATTGTATTTCATGTTCTGCAGTGTATGTAAAGGTTAGGGGCATACCTTCACAATGAAATATATCTCTGAATTCATAGCAGAGTTTATTTACTTGATCTTTTTCTTCGCGATTGCAATGGTCAAGTCAAGTCTAATATTTTTTTAAATTAACTTTTAATTTATTATCAATATCTGGTTCTAATTTTTGTTAAAAAATAGATTGATCTAAAAAAATTGTTTTCGTTTAAATTTATTGGCTCTATTAGATTTATAGAAAACGGGCATTCACAAATAAAGCAACTGTAAACTTAATAAGCCGAAGAGCTGTTTAATTAATTTACTGATGGCGGTTAACGAGTACCTACAAAGACTAAGAAACTATATTAGTCGATAATGTCGATATACGTTCATGATTATTAGTTCCTGCTTATCTTGGCACTCTTATTCAGATGGGAACGTATTCTCTTAATGTAACATGGTACTCTTATCTTCTCCTTTTTGTATTACTAAAAATATAGAGTGTATTCAATACTACTACTCAAAAGGGTTAAAATAAAACTTAACTTATAAAGGAGATTTTTAAAATGAGGATGTCGAGTCGCCTGAAAAATTAGACTGATTATTTTTGGTTGGAAACTATAGAACAGTGAAAAGGGAATCGAAAAACACGTGTCCACTTGTTTTCATTGGCTATCAATCAAGCTTATATCAAGAACCAAACAAAAAAATGTTAGATTGACATCTAATAATAATTATGGTCCAACATTTGTTGTGTTAATTATTAACATTATTATTATGTTCATTGGTATTAGCATGGTGCGCTTTGTCTGGGCCTATTTTGCGATTTCGCGTCGCTCTTGAAACTTTGGTGATGGTAGCTGTTTTGTCAGGACATCTGTCAATTGGTTGCCTGTTGAAGTATATTTTAGAATTGCTACATTGTTTATGATTTGATCCCTTGTGGAATGATGCTTCATGACACTGGGTATTAAAGGTTTGTGAAAAACAGGGTTGTTGGCTATTTACAACTGTCATTGTCTTCATATATGACTATATGTTCTATTATATTTGATTGAGTTAATATCTTTTAAGAGATTTAATCCATCAGGCTTCTAGTAGGTACGCCTTCAAAAAGTGTATTCAGCCTCGGTAGATCAAGCTGCTAAAGAATTTTGTTGTTTTGTATTCCAGTATATTGTGCAATTTTCAAATAGTTGAAAAATATATCCTTGAACTTCTATGATCTACTTCATCGTTACACCAATCAGAGTCCACATAGCCGACAAAAATCTGGTTAAAAATACCCTCTATATATACTAATTTAAATCCTAATGTACCTTTTACAGATCTTAAAATACGTTTAAGGCATTGCCATAATTCTCTATTATTTTCTTTTTGATATTTACTTAATAAATTAGGGGCTGTACATAAATGTCTGGCCGTCATCAAGTACATTAAGCAACCTATTAAGTTTCGATAAGGTGCGTCAATATTTTAATTAGAATTGACAATTGAATTCAGTATAATTTAACTTATTTGGCAAAGATGTAACAGGCTTCCAATCAGTCATATTAAATTTATTTAAAAGAGTTTTAAATATGAACTCTGATCTAACGTAATTTCATTCTCACGACGCTCTACTTTAATTTCAAGAAATTCTTATTTCTCTCCTTTCTTAAATACTGTCCATCAAACTACCAGAAAAATCTCCAAATCAGTTACTAATGGGTTACCATCCACGGACTACAAGTGACGCACTAATATCAGCAGAATTAAACTTGTCTCGAATCAATGGAGATATTGATACAATTAGAAATTAAACTTCAGATACGATTGAGGAAAATTGACTAGAACAGAAAAGACGATTTGATAAACATCGTAAACCTGCGAAAAAGTACCAAGTTGGAGACCTATTATTAGATAATGAACAAAAATGCTGAAGGTCAACGTAAGAACCTAATTTCCACGTACGATGGTCCCATGGTCATAATAGAGGTATTGTCTAATGACAGATACAGAGTACAAGACATACTCCCACCCATTCTACTTGAAGTTCCACTAAGAAATACGACTATGTTATCGCAGCGGGCCGAATGAAGCCATGAATACCGCCTGGAGGAGTTTCAGGTGATACCCAAAGCGACAGCGGGGAAGATGGCGTTCCTTTTCCATCTGACTCAGATTGGAGTTGCGAGGACGCAACTTTTCTCAGGTTGGCCGAATGTAAAATATCCTAAGATTAATTAAAATATTTAATAAACATAATTCTATGAACATCCTGTATTACTTAAAATGCTTCCCAATCGTCCGTGATATCTACCTTATAACCTTGAAATCTGATACTCTAACATAAACCAATAATATGATCCAGAGATTGGGAGAGACCTAAAACAAGAACTAAGGCAGTGCAGTCAGGCCAGTGAGTGCTAGTACTTTAGCCGATTAAGACCCATGTATATAGAGTGGTCATAGTTTACCTATGTGTGGTTGTTTTGTGTGAAATCATGTCGACATGTGAATAATAGTTTATATTGTTA
>MU195269.1:0-15090 GCA_016904865.1 Pissodes strobi
TAATCTTCATACAGGTAAGTATGGTATTCGATTAATCTTATAATTTTCCTACGCTTGTCCTTGATATAATTACAACAATGTAGATGTTCAGAGTAAAAAAAGCGATTTTACAGTGGCGAAAATCTATTTACCACAACCATTTGAGTAATAAAGTCGATAACACGAACAAAATAATCCTAATCTAATATAATATTTTTGTAAGTTTGATACACATTTCACATTTTATATCTACTATAAATGTGTTTATCCTAACCATATTTCTAATCTAATAGTATTTATGAATATAAATAATTCCTAATAACATGAACAAACTATTATTTACATGTATGTAATATAATGCTTATGTAAAATGTAGACACATTGGTGTTCTATAATAATATGGATGTTAAATTAATTAATCGCAGAAATTAGGCTTCCCCTCATAAGGAATAGAATTTATTTTCCTGTGCTTAAAATTATTCTAGCGAATTCCTCTCTGGGTTCGATCAAAGGTCTATTATAGAATTGGAAAAATGTGTTGGAAGACGGGGTTCAACCGGCCGTGTGTCGTATCAGGTCAATACATAGGCCTTTTCTGGAGGCAGCTGAAGTCGATGCGTGGCGCGTACTCTGACCAGAAAGAACTGTGGTGTCAATTCCTCCTAGGGCAGGGTTGCCAGACCGTTCGGCTCGATTTCCCCAGTCAAAATTTAAAAATCCCTCAAATATAGGACTTTTTGAAAAAAATCCCCCAAAAAATAATTTTGTTGTTTTTGTAGATTAAGATATGTTATTCCTGGATTTTAATAATTTTCTGTGGCTAAAATATTTTTCCCATATCTCAAAAATACCCCCAAAATAAGCTCTGTAATAAATAAAGCCTCAAGAAGTAGAAAATATTTATTGCAAATAAAAGCTGCTTTGTCCATGAATTTTTTAATTTTTCAAATGAAAGAGAGAACTTTTAACAAACAGAAAAAAAACAAGATTAAAACAGAGAAGGGGTTTGCTTAAGACCGTACGACGGAAGTGAAAATTCCAATAAGGTGATATTATAAAAGGTAAATAAAAATAAGAAAAATGTTTCTTGAAAGAAGGCTTCAGGTATCGAACCCGATACCTCTCGCACCATTATCCACCACCTCACTCGAAGGTTTTTGTCGGAATCGAGTATACATATACGGACCGGTATAATATAAAGGCGTTTTGACTTCAAAAATATAATATTTCTTGAACTGATTAGTATATTTAACCTAATATTATTCCCCTAAAGTTAAGTAAGGATAATTTCTTTAAAAGTATATAAGTAACCACTGGGCGGATTAAATATTTTTATGCCGCAACTATAGATGGCGTCAGCCCAGCTCGGAGATAAAGATTAGTAAAATAAGCTAGAATAATTGGATTTTTGTGTTTTTATCTGATCTTGTGATTTAAGAGATCAGATTTAAGTCCAGTCCATTGATTTGTATAGGAGTGGATAAGCAATAAATAGACCAAACATGGCAAATTTACGACCGCGAAATGTAAACAAAGAAACTTCAATTTGGACTTGCGCATTAGAAAATTAGTAGGAGCTAGCTGTTGCACGGTGAAGGTAAATAGGCAGGCCCGGACTTCGAAAGTGATTATTTCACCAAATATTCGGTAGAGGAGTCTTGCCGATTGGGAAATGGGCCCCAGTTAGCATAGTGAAACAAACAATAAGGTATAAATAAGTAATACTTATAATAATTAGACTTACTTGAAATAGGAGATGCCGGGTATTTTGCCTCGAATCGAACTCGAATTATTAACTCAAAACGCCGCGCCGTCAAAACGAAAACACGTCAAAGACAAAAGCCAAGTTCGATCCTGACCGACGACGCCTGCTGAGACGGCAAGTGTTTTAGTGCGCATGACAAAACGGTATCACCTTTGTTTACGTTTTTCCATTTTGCGTCGATTTTATCATGCGCAGAAACCTATTTTTTCGCTCATAGGTTGCCACTTTTGAGTAGTGCGACAGGCGGCTATTGCTTATAGTCCGGGAGCCAGCGTCAATTTTTGGTAATTATTTTAGACCGCTTGAATTCAACTTATATAGTATGTTCTTATATAGAGAAACACTGAACCGACCGTCAGCTGGACCGTCAGCGCTGGATGCTGCGGCGGGAAGATGAGATAGTTGTAAAAAAAAATGGAATTCGGAATTATCTTAGACCGGTTGAATTTTTTATGATAAATTGCCTATGTTACCTAGTTTAAAAAATTAATAGTCAGCTGCGTGCCGGAATCAACGTTGTACGTCAGCTGGTCATGAGAAGGTGTAATAAAATTGAAAAAAAAATTATTTATAACCGAGAGAATTCTTTTTACCTGACTTAGGACTCATGTAGAAATATGAAAATAATAGTCAGCTGGGTGCATCGTATGACAAAGACCGTCAGCTGGAGCAATAAAGTATCATTACGCTCATACATCTAAGCGGCGCGGCGCGCGGTAGTTTAAGTGGTCCGACTGACGATCTACGTCTCAATATGCATTCAGCTGATTAGAATTTTCCAATTTTAGTTCAATAAAAGTATTATACGGCTAAATATCAATTAAATATTCATTGATTTACCAAAGATACAGTTAGGTAAAATTCGCATATCTTTAACGCTTAAAATTATTTTTTTTACTCAGATATTCTCGAAATATTCGAAAATTATTTATTCAACGATTTGCCAAAAATATAGTTACGTAAAGTTCACATATTATTAACGCATAAAATTGAGGTTTTTATTTCATTCAGATAGTGTGGAAATATTCGGAAAGAAATATTTATAATGAGTGTATGTTATTAAAAATTATCTTCAGCATTGCTCTGATTATCGTCTGATGAATCATCTATTTCAATATCATCGTTGATGTCTCCTGCCTCTGTTTCACTGTTATCTGTAGAAAATAAATAAAAAAAATATTTATCAAAATCATGTTGATTGACATGTTTTTCTGAAAAAAATAGAAAAATATGTTTTTTTATACCTTCAAAGTCTTCATCAATATTTGTGATGCTTGTAATTGACGGCGGCAATTGATCTCCTTCAAACCATTTGAAAAAATACTTTTCATCTCGTTCTTCCCAACTTTAGTCAGATGGCGAGAACTCGGATGGTATGGGAAGATGTGCGTGACTCCAGAGATGTGCGATATATGATGTTCGAAGAAAATGTTGATGTAGTTCAGATTTGCAAGGCGGGAACATGGAACCATCAATTCCTTTTTCTCAATGCAGTATTTGCGTATTATTCTTACTGCTAAACGCTTTTGTAAAGGTTTTTGTACGAGCAACGTTGACGTCATTAATTCTCTCAAATGCATACAATTTACAAACATAATCTTCCAGTGTTGCAAAAAGTTGACTTAATTTGCTATGAGGTAGATTTGAAATTTCACTAAAAGCTTGAATATATGTTGGCGACTTTCGTAGGATGTTAAACGGTTTTTTTTTTGCCTTTTCGATAGAAGGCTGGATTAAAATCACCGCCCGTAAGCGCATGAAAGGTTGGCAACGACGAACATTATTCTGCACCCAACGTCTCATACAACTTCGTGATATTGATGTTTCTTTGATAATTGCCAGTACCGACATACATTGAAATTTCTAAATTACTTTTAATGAAAATCATATTTGCAAGCATAATCACCAAAATGTCAGTATCTTGTCCACGTTGCAAACACGAGACACAATTTTCGTGTCGGCTTCTTCGTGACCCGTACATGGCAAGGGTGGTTCTATTGTTGTTATTACTTCATTTTCTTGTACCTCATATTTATAGCAGTGTAGATAATTCACATAAATTATTTTATTCCCAATAAATGGCGCCATGTAATCCTTTGACCAATCTTCGATAATAAATTCAACCAAAGCTTCTTTAAAATATATATTTTTCAATGCGTCAGAGAAATTCGGTGGACGTATTTGATCTGTCCCATTTATGTTTTCTCATCAAGAAAAGGATTACATGGCGCCATTTATTGGGAATAAAATAATTTATGTGAATTATCTACACTGCTATAAATATGAAGTACAACAAAACAATGTAATAACAACAATAGAACCACACTTGTCATGTACCGGTCACGAAGAAGTCGACACAAAAATTGTGTTTCATGTTTGCAATGTGGATTTTAATGCCCATGTGACAATAAGATGCCCAGATACTGACATTTTGGTGCTTATGGTTGCAAATATGAATTTCTTTGAAAGTAATTTAAAAATTTCAATGCATGTCGGTACTGGAAATAATCAAAAAAACATCAATATCACGAAGTTGTATGAGACATTGGGTGCAGAGTTATGTTCGTCGTTGCCAGCTTTTCATGCGCTCACGGGCTGTGATTTTAGTCCAGCCTTCTATGGAAAAAGCAAAAAAAACCGTTTCACACTTTACGAAAGTCGCCAACGTATATTCAAGCTTTGAGTGAAATTTCAAATCTACCTCATAGCAATTTAAATCAACTTTTTGCAACACTGGAAGATTATGTTTGTAAATTATATGCATTTGAAAGAATTCATGACGTCAACTTTCTCGTACCAAATCCTTTACAAAATCATTTAGCAGTAAAAATAATCAGCAAATACTGCATTTAGAAAAAGAAAATGATGGTTCCATGTTCCCGCCTTGCAGATCTGAACTGCGTCAACATTTTCTCCGAACATCATTGCACATTTCTGGAGTCACGCACATCTTCCGATACCATCCGAATTCTCGCCATCTGACTAAGGTTGGGAAGAACGAGATGAAAAGTATTTTTTCAAATGGTATGAACGAGATCAATTGCCGCCATCTTGCCGTCAATTACAAGCATCATAAGTATTGATGAAAGCTTTGAAGGTATAGAAAACTTATTTTTCTATTTTCTCGGGAAAACATGTCCATCAACATGATTTTGATAAATATTTTTTTTGGTTTCTTTTATACAGATAACAGTAAAACAGAGGCAGGAGATATTCACGATGACATTGAAATAGATTATTCATGAGACGACAATCAAAGCAATGAGGAAGATAATTCTTAATACAATGAACTCATTTTAAACATTTTTATCCAATTATTTCAACAATATTTGAATGAAAACAAACTCAATTTTATGCGTTAATTATATGTGAACTTTACGTAACTATATTTTTGGTAAATCGTTGAATAAAGAGTTTTCGAATATTTCAACAATAGCTGAATAAAAAAAAACTGAATTTTAAGTGTTAAGGATGTGTGGACTTTACCTAACTGTATCTTTGGTAAATCAATGAATATTTAATTGAAATTTAGCTACATAATAGTTCTAATAAACTAAAATTGGAAAATTCTAATCAGCTGAATGCATAATGAGACGAAGGTCGTCAGTCGGACCACTTAGACTACCCCGCGCCCCTTGGATGTATGAGCGTTATGATACTTTATTGCTCCAGCTGACGGTCTTTGTCGTACGACGCACTCAGCTGACTATTATTTTCATATTTCTACATGTGTCCTAAGGCATGTAAAAAAATTTCACTCGGTTATAAATAATTTTCTTTTCAATTTTATTACCACTTCTCATGACCAGCTGACGTACAACGCTGCTTCGGGCACCCAGCCGACTATTTATTTTTTAACCTATGTAACATGGACAATTTGTCATAAAAAACTCAACCGGTCTAAAATAATTCCGAATTCCATTTTTTTACAACTATCTCATCTTCCCGCCGCAGCATCCAGCGCCGGTAGCCCAGCTGACGGTCGGTTCAGTGTTTGTCTATATGGGAACATACTATATAAGTTAAATTCAAGCGGTCTAAAATTCATGCCAAAAATTGACGCTGGCTCCCGGACTATTATCCACTCCTATACAAATCAATGGTCCAGTCGCGTTAAACTTAAAATCCCCTGTTATTCCCTAGGTAATTGCTATGTTCAACGGGTCTTAGCGATTGTAAGCGCTTGGCCAGTGATGCCACAGCTACCGATTTATCGGTAGATCTACCGATTTTGGATAGTGTCTACCGATATACCGATTTTCGCCAACATTCTACCGATTTTTCATTATTATAAAAAATACCATAAAATTGTCTAAAAACGTCTTTACTTAAATTAAAAATCTAACATTATTAATATTTTAGGGCATATTTCTACACCTCGTTTGCCGATTGCCTGGGAATTACATAGAATCGTTAATTCATTGCTTTTCGATGAAAGGTGATTCGGTGATTCACTTGGTTGCGTTCATTAAGTACATCGAACGACGTCCAACGCACCAGATTCCGATTAAAACGAACGGAATCAGGTGCGTCGTTCGACGTATTAAATAAACTCACTCCTGTTGTGGTAAATGGCTGGTGATTCCCCTGTTCTAGTAAATGCCGGGTAATTTCCCTATTTTAGAGAAATAGGGGAACTACTGGAATACCTTCATATAAAATTTCATTGCGTAGAAAATAGTTCATTTATTCGCTTGTTACCGTTTTACGCACACAATAAAATTTTAAATTCGAAAGCATGAGTGATAGTGATAGTAATAGTGGTGGTGAGGGTAGCAGTACAGGCATAAGAAAAAAAGCAAAATACTTTCAAAACTATAAGAACAATTGGGAAAATATTCCCGAGTTCAAAGGATGGCTAACTAATAGTTTGAAAGGAAGTTCATACGCAAGATGCAAACCATGTGATAAAGACATTAATATAACCAGTGGTAAAGACGCTCTAATTAAGCACAAAGCACGACAATTTCATATAAAAAGAATTAAATGTATTGCAAAACAACCATCGATCACATCATTTATTGGAACAGAAGGAGTCTCAAAAATTACGTTAGATCGTAGCGTGAAAGAAGGTAAGAGGTGCTTAAAATATATTATTTAGGTATAGTTGTGCTAATGCAAAAATCTGATGTCTGGAATATCAAATTAAAATATATTATTTTTATTTTAGGCGAAATCCGTTTGAGTGCTTTCCTAGCAGAACACCATCTACCATTTACCATCATGGACCATTTACCAAAGCTGGTTGCCAGTGTTTGTACCGACTCCGACATAGCAAAGCACCAATAATGTGGAAGGACAAAATCAACTTCAATAATAAAAAATGTACTTGGGCGGCATAGTTTTGAAAATCTGCAAACATTCCTTCAGCATAACAAGTTTTCTTTAATAGTCGACGAATCTACCGATGTAAGTACCGAGAAGTACATTTGCTTAGTAGTAAGAAGGGCGCTTAGTAATTACACAATTAGTGATGATTTTTTAGCTTTAATAAAACTCTCAGCAGCTGATGCAACAACTATTTATACACATATTGTTGATTTTTTTGTGAAACATAACATTCCATATAAGAACAATTTAATAGGTTTTGCTTCGGATGGAGCTAATGTAATGATGGGAGAACATCATTCGGTAATGTCTCTTTTAAAAAAAGACGTTCCTAACTTATATATAATGAAATGTATATGCCATTCATTCCATCTTTGTGCATCGTATGCTTGCGAAAAAATTCCTAGATTTGTCGAAGACCTTACAAGAGACATTTATAACTATTTCAATTCCAGTCCAAAAAGAACAGCCGAACTTGCTCAGTTTCAAATTTTTTGCAATTTAAAAATTTAAAAAATACTACACCCATCCCAGACCCGCTGGCTATCAGTTCATTCAGCTGTGTCCAGAATTTTGGAGCAGTATGGACCGTTACAACTTTATTTTACAGATGCCGTCACTAATAATGATTTACTAATATCTGAAAATATTTTTAAAAAATTAAATGACCCGGTAACAAAATTGTTTTTGCAGTTTTTGGATTTTATTCTACCTTTTTTTAACAATCTGAATAGGGAGATGCAATCCGAAGATCCAAAAATTCACTTGCTCTATAAAAATATTAGCAACATAATAAAAACAATTTTTGAGTGTTTTATAAAACGGAATTATTTGTTAAATACTGCACTTGAAAATGTCGACTTCAAAAATCCGGCAAATTATTTGCAAATTGAGGACATTTATTTAGGGGCCAATGTACAGAAAACCATTTCAGAAATAAGATTATCACCAGATCAGCTGCAATTTTTTAGGCTTAGGTGCTTAGACTTTTACATCGAAGCCTGTAGCCAGATTATCAGAAGATTTTCATTAAAAAATAACCCTATAAAAAAATTGGAGATGTTAGATCCTGCTATTGTAAAATTGGGAACAATTCAGTCAATAACTGATGTAGCCATTTTATTTCCAAACATAGTTAATAGTAGTGATTTGCAAGCCCTAGACACAGAATGGTGAATTTTGCGAAACTGTAAAGAAATCGAATCATTTCCTAACGAAGCTGTAGGGTTTTGGCAAGAAGTTCAAAAAATGAAATTAGGAGATGACTCATCGGCTTTTAAAATTTTATCAAATTTCACTTTTTCAATATTAAGCCTCCCACACTCATCAGCAAATGTAGAAAGAATCTTTTCTGATATGAATTTAACAAAAACAAAACAAAGAAATAAATTAAATAACGCAACTATATCTGGACTTCTTCACACTAGAAGTTATATTAGGCACAATAACTGCTATGATTTTAAAATTGAAAAAAATCATTTAACTGCAATAAGAAGCAGATCACTTTATGGTACTTAAATAAATAATATATTATTATACTATTAATCAAACTAATGTATTTGTACTTTCCACATTTGCCATGTATATCTCTCACAATATTATGTTAAAATTGGCTGTGTTTGAAGAAAAAATGTATTTTTTTGTTCTTTCAAATAGGTTTAAGTTTTGCAGTATTATTTAAATAATCGTAGTTTATTTTGTTCTTAACTATTAGTTGATCACAATATCCGAATTAGCAAGTTACAAATTATATAATATCAGCTGAAGATATTTTTAAAATATGTGTTCATTTATTTTGTGAGTTTGTAATGCTTAGGTAGGTGCTTACCTATTTTTTACTAAATAAATGCATTTATAGTACATGGAAAGTGTTTTAATTCTCATATTTCAAGTAATAAACGTATCAATAAAAACATTTGCATTAACCCAAACCCAAACTAACCCAAACTAGCGATTTTTTCACGAATCTACCGATATTTAGAATCCAAATCTACCGACATTTTAACCGGACCTCTGGCAACACTGGCGCTTGCAAGCGCTAACCGCTAAATCGGTATTGAACTACCCCTCAGCAGAAAAGCGAACGTTAGCGTAGTTAGCGCTAAATGAAAGCGCTTTTTTAGTCAGCGGGCTACGCTAGCACCAAAATGGCGAATAAATTCAAATAATAAACTAACCTTTCATTTTAAATTTTAATTATTAAATTGTTTGTTTATGCAGATTTATGTTAATGGTATGTAAAAAATGGACAATAATGACACATTTATAGCATCTAACTGGACTGTGATCACCTATGCTAGTGGGGATCACGGTCAATTAAGTGACCGTGAGTGGAGACCTTGTTTGTAATGGCAACAACATAATTCTCGAACATAAACATAAAAGTAAGCGATTTTTGCAGAAATTACTATTAGGAATTCGAAAAGCGGTAAAATTTAACTAGATTAGAAAAATGTCTTGTTGCCGAGCTGACAAAGGTATAGTTATTAGTTATAAAAACTATTTTTTAAAAACCGAAAAAAATAAACAAATAGGTTATGTTATGAAGAACGTCTTTTGATTTTCCGCAAAGGAGAGTGTCTTGTTGATTAACGGGACTGTTAGCGCTTAGAAGCGATAGCGTAATATGCTAAGTGCCGATGAACATAGCCATTGTTTCCATAGACAAATATATATGATTGTTTCCCCAGTAGAAATCCCCAAAATAAAATATCCCCGAAAAATACCCCAAAGAAAAAAAAATCCCCTAATTTTTGGGGAAAATCCCCTAATCTGGTAACCCTGTCCTAGGGTTGCCGATCTAGAATCGATCTTTTGGAAGATCGATTTCTTTAAGTTAAAAAATCGATCTCTTGAATCGATTCTTTTCGGGTCGATTTAATCGAAGATCGATCTTTTTAAAAGCGATTTTAGAATCGATACTTACAATTTTATGTTTATGACTGAAACTGATATTTTCGGGTTTCGGCCTCGTCAAAATTAATATATTATTGAATGCATATAATATGCGATACAGGCAAGGCAATTGGCAACATCGTACTCGCACATTCGTAACCATATTATTCCGGGAATCCCCCGCAGCGAGTTCGGGAGAATTCTGAAATGCTAAGCTAACTGTAATACTGTATCGTGCCGCGTGCGTATGACGTATTTAATAATCTAGCCATTGCATTATTTTACCATTTATCATTGCGATTCAATATTCAATTTAGGGTGTGTCAGTGTGCCTATTTTGACATAATTTTTTTAATTTTTCTTCGTCGTTAAATTGATAAAGACTGATATTTCTCTATTTATGATTGCTGTTTGCACTGATTGATGTAAGTTAGACATTTGAAACAATAGTACAGTTAGTCGTTATTGCTTCGTTTTGTAAGCTGCAGTGCAGAATAGTCCAGAAGTACTTTAGTATTGATTAGGATGTGGCGTAATACGTTGCACCTAATCATTAATATTATTGCATCGCAAATTCTTAAGTTTTGTTATTAACTAACTAACTAAAGATCGATTTTCTTAAAGATCGATATTACTATATCCGATTTAATAGTGAATCGATTCTGTTGCTTTCGATTTGGATCGATCCCAGAAATCGATACTTTTCTGAAAGATCGGCAACCCTAATTCTCGATCGTATGCGCCACGCATAAAAGTGGTTGACTTTTATTTGGTCTTGAAGTTTTAATTTTTTCCGATATTCTTATTTCTATTTTATCCCCTTTTTTATTTATGTCCCCGATTTTAATTTTTGATAAAGTTTGTACCCTGCTCGCCGATGTGATTGCCATTAGAAAAACAAGCTTAAGAGTTAACTGTTCTAATTTCAATGAGTTTAGTGGGTGCCACTTTTTTATAACTGTTAGGACAGAATCTGGATTCCACGTGTGGGAATATTTCGGCTTCGGAGGCCTTATATTTGCTACCTATTAATGTATTTTGAGTCTTGCTCATTTGGCGCAAAAATCAGATTTAGAGCCGGTCTATATGAGTTAATGATAGAATAGGACCTACCATTGCCTAATATATGTGCTAAAAATTCTAGGTACCTGTCTAGACTGTACATAAACGGGTCCGTGTATTGTTTTCCCTGCAGAACTCCCAGTATTTTCTGAAACAGTTGGTGTACTGTTTTAGGGTTCCTTCCGATAAGGAATTGGTTATTGTTGGTATTGCAGTGGCTGGGATTCCTCTTCGTTGATAAGCGATCCTGATAATATCCCTGCCACCAGGGAAAGGTTCTCGGACAGGGGATGACTGGTCCTAAAGGGAGATAAGAGTAGGTTAGGACTAGGTCTGAAGAGTATCGGTTTTTTTATTAACAGTTTTTGAAAAATGGGGAACCAGGGTTGTGAAGGCCAGTTTGGGACTATCATTATGCCATGCGCTTTTTCCTGCACAATTTTCTCCAATGCTCGTGCCACGCACGAAAACGGCGGGAAGGCGTAAAAATAATACGTACTCCAAGAAGTTGTAAATGCATCAACTAAGAAGGAGTTTGGGTCGGGGAACCAAGAAATATATTATTTCAGCTTTGAATGATGTTTGTAAAAGCATAATTACTTAACTGTTACTCAGTGTCAATTGATATTGATCTCGATTCCTTATCGGCTTTAAAATTTTCTGCTGATGTAATATAGCTTGCAAAGACCGATAAGTTTTTGTTTTCACACCAATCCCAAATAAGCTTGCTGGCGTTATTTAGATGACGAAATTTAACACTGCCGCCTCGATTGATGCAGGAAATGGCCGTTTGATTATCAATCCTTAATAGGATACGAATATTGTTTTTATTTTTAGTTAGTGATTTTAATGCATAATAGGCCGCTTTAATTTCTAAAAAATTTATATGCATTTGAGTTTCTTTTTTATCCCAAAACCCATGAAATAATTTTTACCGCAAAAAGCGCCCCAACCAGACGGTGAGGCGTCTGAATGTATCTCTAATGTAAATGGTTGCGGCTTTATGTCCTGGCCATTCCCTATATTCATTTCCCACCAAGTTAACTAATTTTTTAAGGGTGCGGGAATTTTAATTTTTTTGTTGTAATTATCACAGTCGTTTTGAATGACTGAATGTTTAAGTGCTTCAAAGATTTTTAAGTGGGCAATCCCATATTTTGTAGCCGGACATGACGCAACTAGTGTCCCTATTAATTGTGCAAAAACTCTAACTGTGCATTGATTTTTCCTTTTAAATTCCTTAATTTTACGTTTTATAATTTTGATTTTTTCCTCTGGTAGATAAATTTTCATGCTTAGGGAATTAAAACAAAACCCAAGGAAAGTAATGGTTTGTTGCGGCTTAAGTACGCTTTTGGTTGTATTAATTATAAATCCTAAGTTTTCTAATAAATCAGTTGTGATTTTAACATTTTTTATGCATTCTGACCTAGTGTCAGCGATAAGTAAAATATCATCTAGGTAAATTACTAGCAGAATATTTAATTTTCTGAGGTACCCAATAACTTTTTTAAGTATTTTAGTAAAAAGAAAAGGGGCTACGCTTAGACCGAACGGCAGTGAGTTAAACTCATACAAGACTTCCCTGAATTTAAATCTAAGGTATTTCCGATATTTTTTCTGTATTGAGAGTAAGAAATATGCGTATTTGAGACCAATTTTAGCTAAGTAGTTGTTAAGAGTTAAAATTTTTAACACTGTTCTGTGATCTTCTAATTTAAAATGTGGCGCTTCCATGTAGTTGTTAAGCTTTTTTAGGTTTAAAATAAATCTGTTTTCGCCGTTAGGTTTCTTTCTTAAAAAGTAAGAAGATAGGAATTGGCCTTTTATTGGAAGACACCTTGAAATGGCCCTGATTTTTAGTAAGTTGTTAATAGAATTAGAATAATCTTTAAATTGTTTTTTTGTTATGTTGATTCTGGGCTCCCTTAGTTGTTTAGGCTTAGAATGAAAAGGAAGAGCTATTCCTTGAACCCAGTTTAAAACTAAGCGGTCTTGTGTGATATCTTCCCACGCATGTGAAAAGTTACATAAACGACCTGCATATTTAGTTACCTTATTCAGGTTGCCTAGTTCCTGCGATAGCGTCTTTGGTCCTTGTGCTGGTTCCGTATGTTCCTGTCCATTTCGGGCTTTTTCTCCCTCCTTTCTTTGAACTTCCGCTTGTAGCTTGGTAGTTTAAACTCCGGCGCTGTTTTTGTTGGGTGCCGGAGGGTTCAGCACTTGGTGTAAAAATTGTTCTTTTCTTCAGTTCAGTACTTGATTTCCTTAATGCTTGATCGGTTTTGAAAACTTCATGAAAGTCTTTCCCGAATAGATGTTCATCCATCTTAATACTTTTGGCCACTCGGCCACAATCAGGATGTAAATGTGGCACAATTTTAAACTTCCTGTGCATGGAGAGTGCGTTGTGTACATTTGCGATTATTTGGCACTCTTCCCCTAGTACTTGGTTATCATTAGCTTGTTCTGCGATTGCTAAATTCTTGGTGATTACAGTAGCGATGGCTGCAAGACCATGTCCTAGTTGTAGCTGCAAAGCTGTAATGAGTTTATCATGTTTGGCGGCACTCTCTGGAAGGCAAGGCTGTATTTCCTCATTTGTTTTTGGAGGCAGTAATTGTAGACAATTTTCAGGAATTTGGTATTTTCCCATAAGCTCATTCCTCTGTGCGCTACTTAAACCTGATTGTAGCACTGCACTCCAGCGAACTGCTATTTCGGTGTGAATTGCTGCACCAACTTGTGCCCTATCTAGTGGTTTGTTGCCAAAAAAATCAAAATTTATTTCGGCCTGGTCTGCATCTGGCGCTGCATTTTGAATTTCTTCACTATTTTGTTCCACGTCTGAATGGGAGTCTGAAAAAAACAAGACATCCTTAGTATTTTGTCACTAGTAAGTTGATATTAGTGAATGGCAACGCGTGTTGCCTAAATGGCAACGCATGTTGCCTGAGACTTGTTGAAATCGCATGATTACAGTCTGGGTATTAAGTAACGCGTGTTACTTTAAAATTTGGCGAGCGCTTGCTGCCCGAGAGTATTGTTGAAATCGCGCGATTTCACTCTCACCATATCCAAAATCGCCCTTAATTACCTGATGTTTCGCTGGACGATGTGGAAGAAGAAGAGGAATCGCTTGACTCCAGACGACCCAGTTTTTCTTGTATTTTCCTGAGTTTTTGTTGAGTTTTCTCATTTCATGCTTCTTGTCCACACTAATCTTGCGTTTAGGTATTTTAAAAACAACACTGACTTTTATTTACTTTCACTTATAACTTATACACGTATTAAATTTTCGACGCGTACCTCGAACACGACAAAAACGGAATGAATATCAGGGGTCGACCACCGACCGGCGATAAGAAGGTGCAAAACAAACACTTTTTTGCTCTGAACGTCGTGCCGAGAATATGATTCACGGAAACTACATTGTTGTAATTATATCAAGGACAAGCGTAGGAAAATATAGTGATAAATTGAATTAAATACTCTGCATCATTATCAAAATTTATTTATGAGATAACCCACCTCTTTAAAATACTATTTCATTAGATCTGATACATTAATTTTTGAGACACCCTATATATGTATATATTTTGAGACACCCTTTATACATGGAAAAGATAAATCAAGTCATAAATAGAAGTCGAGTTTTTGCGAGGTTTTTTGGAGGATATCCGAAAGGTGTTGCTCGAGAACGGAAAAATAGAGAGTCAGAAGCCAGCGGCGTGTACGGTTTATTTTGGTGAATTGTTTTGCTTCTGTGTTGCAATATGTCATTACAAGTCGGTAAAATGAAACTTATAATATTGTTATTCATAATTTGTACCATTATATATTTTATACTCATTGATAATTAATATTTGATGGCCTAACATGTGTATACCTTTTCATATTGTTATTAACATAATTTGCATAAATATTTCTTCAATTTTCATTGATAATTAATATTTGATGGCATAACATATGGATATATTTTGATATTGTTATTAACATAATTTGCATAAATATTTCTTCTATTTTCATGAATAATTAATATTTGATGGCATAACATATGG
>MU195270.1:3817-16241 GCA_016904865.1 Pissodes strobi
GCCGAACGGAGTGAGGCTGGTAATAGAGAGCAAGCCATGAAAAGTAACTTTTCCTCCAAATAAAATATGCTGTTTTTTCTTCAAATGTCGACAAATTAATGCAAAAACATCTCCTTTTAATAGTAATAATATCTAATTGTTATTAAAGATAAATGGGTTCGCAAGGCGGCTTAGACCACGGTCGTAGGTGGCCTTGCTTAGACCGGTGTCGGTGAATGTAACATAAAGCTGTCAGTGGACACTGTCAACAATAATTATTTTTTTAACATTGCGTTTTAATTCCGTATTGATAAGCAGTTATTGAGTAAGTTCGATTAAATAATAACCAATTTGTTCCTAAATTAGTGATTTTTAGAAATGCAGTCACAAATTGAGTGAGAAATACAAATTGTAGTTTAATAAATCTTGAGTTGTTGACGCTTATTTTGTTGTCTGTTTGTATTGTATCTATGTTGCTATGACAACACTTTTACCTCCGCCGGCGGAAAAGTGAAAAGTAAAGCTCCGGCGGAGGCAAAATGAAACTTCACGGCCGCCTACACAGTCGAGTAATGACGGATTTACTGCCGTTTGAAGAAAATAATTATTTTTTTAAAATCGCGTCTCCGATTGCGTTTTAATTCCGTATTGATAAGCAGTTATTGAGTAAGTTCGATTAAATAATAACCAATTTGTTCCTAAATTAGGGATTTTTAGAAATGCAGTGGACAAATTGAGTGATAAATACAAATTTTAGTTTAATAAGTATCTATGTTGCTATGACAACACTTTTACCTCCGCCGGCGGAAAAGTGAAAAGTAAAGCTTCGGCGGAGGAAAAACGAAACTTCACGGCCGCCTACACAGTCAAGTAATGACGGATTTACTGACGTTTGAAGAAAAAATTATTTTCTTAATTATTCGGCTAAATGTATTTTACTGGCACCAGTAAAAACAGTATTATCATATTCCATGTAAGCGACCATACTATTCGATGATAAATGGCACTGTGCGCGTGTAACCGCTCTGCAAACAGAGATAATTAAGCTTATAATAGATCCAGATCTCTAAGGTAAATTAAACTTCGCGATTTGAATGCAAAGTTTAATAATTAATTGCCTACATTGGACGTGGCTTAACATTTGTACCTATTACCCTTGCAGTGTAAGATTAAATAAAGGGTTTTACATGTGAAATAATAATAGTCATAATTCACAATGCTATAGACATGCACTATATAAAAAATATAATGGGTTCTCAAAATAAAGTCGATATAATTTATTAGGAACAGTGTAGTCTTTGTTAAATTGAAATACGTTATTTTTATTAGTTATTTTCGGATTTCTGAACAGAATAGCAAAACAGTACTCTTTCGCCCGAGAAGATCAGACTTACGTCTGATATAACTGATATAACTCTCAGCAGCATGCCTAAATTCACTTTTCGCAGGCCCTTCGCTAGCTCCGCTCGCTACGGGGGCTCAAGAAAAGGAAACTAACCAGGTGCTAACCCAAACTAACCCAAGACATACTCAAAATAAAGAAAAAAAAAACTGTTTAGAAATCTAACCTTAAAAAAAATAAAAAGAAACCGATGGGGTTTGAACTCGCGTTGCCGAAGTGAACGCTAACCATGCAAACCTCTAGACCACCAGAGGCATACAAACGATTTGTTACATCACGATTATCACGAAGTACATGAAAACAGCTGACTGCTGAGAGTTATGGGATAGTCGCCAGACATAACTGAAGATCAGACGGTTGTTCTCGACTTTCGCTGTTGAACGTAATTATTAGGAATCATGAAAAAACGAATGGGGGATATTAGGCGCTTTATGAAAGGGGTGCACGATAGAATGTGTATAAAATATCCTGCGTAGAAGCTCGAAAAGGGTGATCTTACATCGGTAATGAAAATATTGTTGTCTTTGAAATAGATGCGAATTATAATTCTATACAAATAAATACATTTACAAAAAAATCAATTAGCATTTAACATTCCTAGTAGCAAATTAAATCCCTCACGCCACAACGTAATAGTCAAATTATAAATAACATGTTACTGTGCTACATAAATAAATTAATAAGTAGACACATCCTATTATATAAAATAAAATTGAAATCACGCAACAAGGTACAAACAATTTAATTTAAATGCATAATATATTTTCTTTTGTCTCTTATTGATAGCAGTTACCGCTGAATATTCCTAAGAGGAACTGCAAAATACACTAAGATCAGCACCATATTCTATATTATATTATATAGGAGGGAGTAAGTTTTTTAAACATAACCTATTATTTCTTAAAAGGGGTTGATCTTATTATACTTATTATATATTTAGGGCCATTCTTTTGAATTCCGATTAGTCACTGCTAACATAATCAGTGTTTTGAATATCACACATCCATTAACGTCATACTGACGTTCGAACATTCAAGACGCTGCTGAATGCTGATTAAGTTGGTGAGAGATTAGCGTGACTAATCGGAGTTCAAAGTAGTGTCCCTAAAGGTGTTAAATAAAGGCAATAATAAATTTAACACAACTTGTCTAGGACACGATATAAACGTCGCTAGACAACACCGACTTAAAATAAGTAGGTCATATGCAAGATCAAGCAAAATGCCTGCTCATTTTTGTTTTCATAATACTGAAGTGATGAGTACATGATTACATACGGGAACTTCTTCATTTGCACAAATCAAAAAAATATTTCATGGTTATATTTAAGCGGGTTTTCTGTTGTGTTTGGTCTGGCCTTTTCAGTTCCTTTAGCAGTACTACTGACGTACACTTTTCATTCAGCCCACGTCACGTTAGATCACCTTAGACGGCAATTTGTTGAGCAATCCCCCATGCCAAACCCTGTTGAATGCCCTCGATATATCCCTTTAAGGACGGATTTAATTTTCTTATTGGTTTTTAGCTTCCAGCTAAAAATTCTACATTTTGGGGATGTACAAATAAAATATATGGCACCACTGGGAAACTGATACATTAAAATATTATTTCTTATGGAAAACCTGAAACAGTTAGTTTTCTCGGTAAGACAAAGACCCACTTTGCGCGTGGAGCAGTTTCATCTACTTCGATGCGGTTGCAACCGTGTGCTGCAAAGTGCACAATGAATTTTGGTTCCATAAATTGGGATGCGAGCAACTTTATTCGTATCTCCTTCCGGGTGGCATTATTACCTTGAACCGGTTTTGAAACTTCAGTGCTTCTTCTTCCTCGGGTATGCATTGATGGACCCGTACCTATCATTCTAGTTGTTACCACAAAGCGAAAATCCTTTAGATTCAGTCCTCTGGCGCGCAGAGAGCATGCTTTGTACACGATGAAAGCATTGACCAATGCTACGTCTACGAAATGCCAAAAAAGTTTTGGCCACCATTTTTGCGACTTTCTATCCACTTTATAACTACCAACATACCGGTTTCGTCTATCTACGAAGTTTATGTGCATGTTGTAATCCTTCACCAAGGCCAAACATGGAATATCAGTCGAAGTTCCATCCTTCCAGTAACAGTGTCTTTAGGATCATAAAAATTGCTTATGTGTCTTTCCACTGCAAATACACCACTCCTTTAGAGCTTATTCTCCAATATGAATCACCTCTCTTTTTCATGCTTTTCTCCGACCTCAGATCCTTTGGTTAACCCTGGCGATGGCGCCCTCTTCCAGAAGTTCCACACGCGTCAGTCTTTTCTGCCAATAGTTCCTGTTGCAGCTGAATCCAATTGAAGATATTGTCGAAGTCTCGGTCGAAGTAAACACGGTGATATTTCCCGACCAATGAACGAGTGAGATCTTTCACAACTTGGCTGCCAAGATTTGATTCGGGCTTATCAATGACAAGCGCCCCAGTGGTCCCAAAAGGAACCACAAATATTTGTAATAGTAATAGAGAACAAACAGAAAATTCGAACACTTTCAATACATAGATGCAGTCACATCACCATATTTCAATCAAAAATAGTGTTCAATTCACTTTTCACAAGACTTTTTTTGATATGTAAATCCTCAGAAATAAACACTCGTCAACAAACTTGAAAACATTGAAATTCCAGAACAAATGTGCTGCCGGAACGTGGCATGCAGAAAAAGCCCGCCCTTGCGGCTGGGATTTAGTGTGGGCAATATCAAGCTACACAGCGTGCAAGAGTGGTCCCGTTCAACGCTCACTAGGCCGCATAGAAAATTATTTTGAATTGTGGTTCCAGTGTGGAACCACCGGGACGAAAAGGGATATCCAACGCAATCGCTCGAGATTCTCCGTAGTTCTCAATCGCCCTATACTCCATACATGAGTGACATAGGCCAATATATCTCCTGTCAATCTCCCTTTGCTAAAGCCGTATTGGTTATCGCTATAATTCCATTGTTCTCAAGGTACTTGTAGTTGCTGATTGTCTACACGTTCCATGACTTTGGAGATTATTGGAATCAAGGCAATTTAGCGATAGTTTGAGGGCGTGGTTTGCTTGCCTTTTCTTGAAACAGGTTGTACTCGAGCGACTGTCCAAGAAGATGGGTCAATCCCTTTTCGGTAGGTACGAGAAAGCCTGGAAAAAATGTAGTAGTAGGGAACCCGAGGTCCAAACTCAAAATGAGGCCTTTTTGGCACCCTCATCAAACTCGATGGCCGCCATTAATATCACCCGAAGAAGTCGATGAGCCCCCGCTGAAGAAACCGCCGGCGCCGCCAATGATCCGAGGCTGCTGAACTGACCTTGAACACCCCGAAGCCAAACGGGCCTAGCCCCTATACAGGATATTTAATAATCCGGTCCAGACTAAGCTAATGCCTTTTTGTCACTCTAGAGCACCACGTGACCTACTCCCTCTACCTCGTATATCTAATGTGACGTCATCATCTTACCAAAGGGGCCTAACCACTACTAAGGGTAGTTTTAGGGGTGAGTTTTTAGGGGGGTAGTTTTTGTTAGTGAAAATAAATGATTAAGGACTTTTGTCTTAATGCCTTTTTGGCGCGCACTAAAATCCAAATTAAGTTAACAAAGTTGCGGCGGCTTTCGGCAGGAATCAAACCTGCAAGCATTAGAACAAAGAGCCGGGGCGCATACCACCACGCTACCAGGGCTCTGGTTCCATTTTAATTTGAAGATGATAGCCTAACGTCATCAGCGTGTGTGTGTGCGCAGGCGCGCGCAACGTTGTACAAGTACAACAAGACTGCCTAGCCTAGCCTTATGAGACTCATGCATATTATATTAATTCAATGTAAAGTCATAGATTTTATTTAGATAACTTTCAAACATTTTCTACAAATACATTCGCGATATAATGCTTTACATTGATTTTCAAGGCGAACAAAATGGCTTAAAAATAAATTTAAAAAAATGCAAAACCACCATTTATTGGTTATGTCATCTTGAAATATTAGACATCTTCGAGGAGTAGATCGTTTTATTATATCAACTTGCTCGGAAATAATCGGGTAAGATCGTGAACGGGCGGTAAATTTAAAGAATTTTAAAATAAGCTTATAGATTGAACACCACGTGACCTACTTTATCTACCTCGTATCCAATATCCAAATTTTAGCTCTTTTCCAAACTATGCATGTGCGTGTGTGTGAAGTGCGAGACCATGCATGCGACAGAGAAAGCATTCGAATCGATAGATCCCTTATGATATATAGTAAAAACGCTATCCAAACGGCGGGCACTCGATTCAATATAGATATTTTAGTTAATATTTTTGCCGTGGAAGCCAAAATGGATACTAAGAAAAACGTATATTTTTTGCCTAAGTCATCACCCAAAATGGCCTTAACCATGTTTTTTGTCAAATATATCTTTTTCGTTACCTCTTACGTATATTTTGGGATTTTCGTAGAGTTGAAGCACTTTGCGTAAAATATCAAGTTTATATAATTCGCAAATTTAAATTAGTTCATATTTTCGCCGAAAAATACAACAAGGCACATTCGGGGAGCAAAAAAAATAGAAATAAATCGGTGTGTTGGTCACATGTTGTATTTTTTTATGCAGGGAGAAGGTCCTACATACATCTAAATTTAGTTCCGTTCTTAAATAATATTCTTACCTAATTTGGCTTTCTACATAATAATTACTCATAAGTTCATGTTAAAATAATCTCATATTCAAACTACAAGGTTTACTGCCTTCAAGGATTTTTATCCGAACAACATTTAGTTTCTCTCAGCTTTTTTTTGTTCGTCAACAAACTATCTCAAATTTCATCATAGAGTTAATCACCCCGGATAAAAAAAAAATTCAGGTGAACACTACATAAAATTATAAATAAAAATATTTATATTTGGATGTTTACAAGCTCAGAATATGTATCTTTTTCGTATATGATATATTTCTAGGGGTTAGGTAAAAACGAGATATTTCTATAAATCATTAGTTACAAAAGTAAATATGCTAATATTAATTTGGTCTGTGGAAATTCGATTTCAAAAATCCGTTAATACATATTCAGTAAACATAAATTATATCACAACTCTACGGTTTTAAACTATCTGGAATATTTAAGTTTTTATTACAGTTCAAAGCGTATGTACATTATATCGCTAAAGTTGTATGAGAACATGTGTGAAGTGTCTGATTTTTATTTATCAGTTTGGAACCTGTTTTTTATGCATTTGTGTGTAAGTTCTGGACTTATTAAAAATGTTTAGGCGATGATTACAAGATCAATCGACTTACCTGTAAGGAAGATCGATCGGAATTATCCGAGCATCTCCGCCGTCCCTCATTACACTTTGTAGTATACAACTTTTTCCCGATCGGTACAATTTTTAAAGAAGTCATCTAAAAACATGGTGATTCAGCCGACCCTGGCTAGCCGCTCGAGCTCATCGCCTTGATGCGTCATTACAATTTTGGTTCGTGAGATTTTTGATTACATTGCATTTGGGGTGATAGGGAGAAGGTAAAGACTGGGTGGGTTTGTAATGAGGGACGGCGGAGATGCTCGGATAATTCCGATCGATCTTCCTTACAGGTAAGTCGATTGATCTTGTAATTATCCTTCGCATCTCCGCCGTCCCTCATTACACTTTGTAGATGTTTAAAGTATTTGCGATGTAATCTACATTAACTGAAAACTGCGATTTTTCTGTAGTCCTAGATTTGTAAGACCCTTTTTATAAACTAAAATTCAAATTTATAACCATTAGATTTAATAACACACATTATGAAGGTACATATATCATGTTTAACGCTTAACTGATATTAACCTTTAACTTATTTTTAATACTATACCAATATTCTTATGTAATATGATAACAAGTTGGTAAGTAAGTTATAATTGTACTTTAATATTTATATGATTGCTTAGAAATTATAGTTCAATAAACAAGATGCAAATCCAGTGGGATTACCCACGCCAAGTTTGTTATAGAATTTTGAGAATACTTTTGATTTTTCTGTCGAGCCAGCTGTCTTCTGAATGGTTTGTAATGTAACTCCCATTCTTTGAGCTGCTGAAGTTGCCCCGTGTCGCGTGCTGTGTGCCCCAAAGATTTCCGTGTTTATACTGCTAGCTTTTAGTATTAACTTGACCCATCTGCTAATGGTTTGACTGCTGTCTGGGTGATAGGGCTTTTTGTGAGTGAGTATTACATTTTCTTTGGTTTTGCTACTTGTGGTATCGATTGCATCTGCAAATGCAACGATCTATTAGCATATTTACAGTATCTGTGAATGCCGTAATTTCTGTTTTTGAACAGAAAAATAGGTATGTTCACTAGCTGCAACTGCAATTGCAGACAGTGGAGGGTACGATCGATTGTATCTGCTAATACAACGAGCTATTCACCTTTTATTGACTGGTAGCACCCTTTTTCCTTTTGTGCATTCTATGTAAGTCTCTAATAGTGTGGCTATACATAGTTCAGGTTGATTAGTAAAATAAGGTAATATCAAATTAGGTTGAAGCCTGTTTAAGCCACTTGCTTTTATTTTATCCGGGAATCTGATTTCAATTATGTATTCATATTTAAAAATATTGTCTATTTTTACTTCCGGGTTGTCCGTGATTTGTGTGCCGTTATCATGTATTAAGAGTGTTACTAGCTTTAAAGTTAGATTTGTAGATTTAAGGATTCGCGAGGGTACATGCTGTTTAAGCGCTGTAGAACTGGGTAGGAATCCCAAGTAATTGAGTATTTTGGTTTTGGGGGTCTTATGTTAAATGTTCCATTGAGAAAACCTTTTTATAACCGCTTCGTCTTTTGTTTAATATTCGATATTGGAGAAAGTGCAGATTTGCGTGAGTTCATAGTAGAGTAGGATGACTCCGAAGACAATTGAATGTTTAGGAGCTCAAGAATAAGTTTACGGTTTTGTTATATATTTGTTGGCGCTTAGAAAAACAGAAATTCCCCTATTTATTGTAAGTATTTCCGTATTGTTTGAGGGCGCTATCTGTCAATGAAGAAATAATCACTTTTATCGCTTCATTAGGTACGCTTTGTTATAGAAAAGCTCTCCTGACAATGTGGAAGTTCCATAATTTTTATTTTTTTTTTATTATTGCTGATTTCGATATCCCATGAAAAACAAATGAACACGTGTTCTTTATTTTGTCCATAAGCCGAAAAATGAGGCAGATACAACGCCTTGAGATGTGCTTATGACGTCATAATACACATGAATTATAATTGTTACGTCACACCATGCATAGTATATCTATATATACAAAACTAAACTGGTATAGCTCTTGTAATATTCATCTTTAATGGAAACAAAAAAAATACGTATCGATTCCTTCTTCACTGTTCTATAGTTTGCAATAAAAAATAATCAGTTTAATTTCTCAGGAAACTTCCTAATTTCCCTACAGCCAGGGAAATTTTCTTCCACAATGGTTGTTTCTCTCTGCAAGGAGATGTGAGTAAGTATTTTCCAGGGTAAAAGATAATAGACTGTTCTGCCAGTAGGCCCCTTTTCTCTTGTATAAACCCCAAAAATGAGCATGGTTGCGCGGGAATAACTACGCTTTTTTCGGAATTTATATAAAACCTAAATCTTGTAATGTTTGTGTAATTTTATTTATACTTTTAAGCAATTCTCTGTTGAATTACCAATAACTAGTTAATGGTCTAAGTAGAGTACAGTTTTTATACCCTTTAATTTTACATATCTTTCAACTGGTTTCAGTTTTGTGAAAAGATATGGAGCTGTACATAAACCAAATGCAACACAATTAAAATGGTATAGTACGTTGCAAAAAACGAATCTTAACAACTTTTTTGACTACTGTGCATAGGGATAAGGAAATATGCATCTTTAAGATCAGTTTTCCCCAAGAATGCGTATTTTGAAATTAATTTTTTTGCCGTCCTATGTAGTCTTCTACTTTGCTAACCGGAGTGGTGTCCTATTGAAAGGGATTTTATAATCCGGTACCCACTCTATTATTGAACTGTTTACCTTTAATTTCTGCCAATTTTGAACGTATAATTCTAGTTCAGACGGTTGGCTAATTAAATTATTGAAAGGGAGGGCTAAGGCACTAATCCCACGGACTATAGTTGTTTCTGTAATTGATACAGTAGTTGTCTTGGCAGGATTTAGTACTCTCTTCGAGATTTAATTTTGATGGTCTGAGGACATTGCAGCTGGCAGCTGGTGGATACTTCTCTATCATACTGTTTGTTTTTTTTTATATCTTTTAGTCCTTTTAATAAGTAATTGTCCCATCTAAAAACTATCTGAGTATGTAGTTCTGGCCTCACAGGTATGATTTCGTCGGTTTTTTTTTATTTTGCCTATTAACAAAGCTAGGTGGTCGTTACTTTGTTCAGGACCATCTGGTGCTTCTGATGTTGGTAAGTCTTGATTCGGATAAGTTATTTCCTCAGCTAGCGTGAGAGGATCTTCTAATGCATCTGCAAATGCAAAAGAATTTCCTTGGTTTTGCTACTTATGATATCGATTGCATCTGCAAATGCAACGATCTATTAGCCTATTTACAGCATCTGCAAATGCTGCAATTTCTGTTTTTGAACAGAAAAATAGGTTCATGAATATGTTCACTACCTGCAACTGCAATTGCAGACAGTGCGTACGATCGATTGTATCTGCTAATATACAACGAACTATTCACCTTTTTGCTTGCTGCTTAACCCTGGTTATGCTTTCGACTGCATCTGCAAATGCAACGATTTTTTAGCATATTTACAGTATCTGCAAATACTGTAATTTCTGTTTTGAATAGAAACCAAGAGTGTAATAATTCGCTACCTCCAATGCAATGATTTTATGTTAGAGGGTTGCAATAGTATGGTGGTTATTTGTTTTTGCTGGTTATTTGTTTTTGTATCTGCAAATACATAGCACTATACCGTTTTATTTTTGTCAGTACATATATCCTTTACATCGGCAAATGTAGGGATATAGTGTGCCTCTAACTATTCTTACATAATATACCTACTGGGGTGGAGGCTGTTGGGGGCCCTGTGAAGGCTAATTTTAGTTAAAGTTATTCGCATCTGCAAATGCGAACTTGTAAATAGGTATTATTATTATTTATTAACATCTCCTGCAAGTAATGTTTACTCCAAATTTTTCCCTCACCGGTCGGCTCATATCAACACGAATTGTTTAAAAATAATGCGTTCCGGTATTACATTGCTTCGACAAAGCCGAACGATAACATTCCGATAAATTTATGACGAGCGGCTAAATCCCAAGTTGCAATCCAAAATACTGCGCGCGATGCGACACGAATCCATGTCTACGTCCTAGCAATATTTCTATAAATTTACCTTTTTCCCTTAATTTTGGGTTAGTTTTGGTTAGCACTTTTAGTTCTTGTTTGTTGAGCCCCCGTTGCGAGCAAAGCGAACGGAGGGCCATGCAAAGCTATAATAATACCCAACTTGGGATTTAGTCGCTCGTAAATTATGAGTCAGCTTGCCTTTGTGGCTAGTTTTTAGGGGTTTTGAAAATTATTTATTAATACAGGAATAACAATAATTTCAACATACATAGTCCTTATTCCTCTAGACAGTGTTTTTGATACACTGGTATTGAGGATAATTGCATTTTAGTAATAATAACAGTACTATTTCCTATAAACCCTCTAGTATTGTGGCTATGAATATCCTTTGAAAATATTATGATAATATTTGATTTTTGAGTTTTATTTATTATCCTGTAGATTAGTTTATTCTGTTCAAATTTTAATACCTTATGTAATTGCCATACTCTTAAATTTTCATATAGATCTGCAGTATGAGCCAGTGGGTCATAATTAAATATAACTTTTAGTTTTTTGTTTTGCAATATTTGCATCGAATCGAATTGTAGTTTATAGTCCAACATGTGCCCCATACGGGGATCAAATATCGAAAACGTGATAATACGAAGGCATTATAACCATTTTTGTACGCCCATGCTATTTCGGATTGTTTACCGTGCTTGGTTTTAGAACGGTAGGTTAAGTTTACTGGTTACTAAGCAAAAACGCGACGGTAAGTAATTTACTTACCGTTCAGCTGAACGGTAAGTAAAATATATATAATTTGTCGAAAAAATGCATCATCTTTAGATGATCCTTTCTTGAAACATCAGTATTTTGTAAAAACTAGACTATTTTTAAAAAATGTTTCGTTTTTTTCTAAATATGCTCTAAAAAAATACCTAAAATTGAACAAAGTATGCCAACAGGAGTTTTTCGTTTAAGCTCTTTCCATGATTGTCTTCAAACCACTTTTTGAAAACTTTATACGTCTTTTCATAACGATTTTTTGATTTCTCCGTAATTATTGAAGAGCACCCTATTTCCCATGCCTTTTCAATATCAGAATTATCGTTCTCAGACTCACTCATACTTCTAAAACACTACTGATATAATAATTAGTCACGCGTTTGTCAAATATCGTGACATTGAAAAGTAAAATTACAAACGTATCCATAGTAACAACAGAACCCACTTAAGTGGATCTACAGGGCAGAAATAATTATCCATAACACAATTTTTACCATTTTCAAGATATTCGCTTAGTCAATGTCTTTGTGTTTATAATGGGCGTACAAAAAATAGTATAAGCATCTCGAACAGTAAGGAGTTTACCGATCTCCTCCAATATTGGCGACTTCGCTTCGCTCAGTCGCCAAACATTGTCGTCGATCGGTAAACTGTCCTTACTGTTCTTGATACTTAATATACTATTGTTTCTATTTTTATATTCCTTTACATGGTATAAACGTTTTATTCTATGTAAAACATTAATAAATATGCAGGCCGACCGGTATATATTTCCTTAGTCAGCCTTGATTGTGTTATGTAAACACTTTTTGTGATTGAATAGTATTTCTTTCGTAGGATGTACGATTAAACGATATTACTAGAGAACGGTTCGAATATCTCGTATCGTTAACTGTTCCTTATTATAGTTCGCCCAGCGGTTGTTGACCCTCGAAACGCATGCAATTGCAT
>JAEQML010071291.1:0-16240 GCA_016904865.1 Pissodes strobi
ATAAATTCTGACACTTTTCTAAGAAGAATCTGATGGAGTTAGGAAGAAAGTTTCAGCTTTCTTTGATTTCGAGAGACATTCATGAATTTTCAAATTTCTAATGGACGTCATATTACTTTTTTATTTTTGAAAAGATCTCGTCAGGAGATTTTAAATGATGCATCACCAGTCTAAGTAATCATTTTGCGTAAACCCTTAAACCAAGATTACCGTTTTTGTTTTCGTAGTAGGATTTGATTATGCCTGGCCTATAATGAAAGAAAAGAAAACTGCGTGCCAATAATCGAGTTTTATTTACTCTATTTGTCTTCCTGTAGTAATATGGGCATTAATTATACCAACGAAGGTAATTTAGATGTGATAAAAGCTTATTTTAAAGCTAAAAAGAGTACACAAGCTAGAGCACAGGCACTCGGAATAAATTTCTAGAACGACATAATCCAACGATAGACATTTTAGAGTCTCAGGTATTAATTTGTTTGCTTATGGTTCTTATTTAAAGCAGAAACTTAGCGGCCCAAAGCTCGTACAAAAAAAAATAATGAAGAAAGAGATGCACGTATCGTAGAAAATATCAGGAATACTCTAGCAACATCAGTAAGAAAAATTGAAGAACAAACAACAATTCCCAAATCTCTTGCACATTTTGTTCTAAAAAATATCGCTTTTATGTGCACAAACCTCGATGAACAACATTTTGTGTAATTAAATGTCAAGAAACTCCCGTTTTACAATCTGAAGTTCATTGGCAGTTAAAACGCGAAATATAAAGTCTGGAATAAATAAACATAACCATCACTACTGCAATACAGGAAATCCGCATAATTTAGAAGAAAGGAGGTGGCTGCAAAGAAGATTTGAATTTAATATGGTTTGGAATGAATCCTTAGGTTTTAAATAAAATTTATATTCTTCTGTTCTAGACAACTATTTGATGGAATCCTTTATTTTCGAAGAAACAAATTAACTGGTAATAGTTATTTGCAGCTGTTGTGAGAACTAATAATTATTCCAAATAAATTGTATAGCATTTGGTTCCAACAAGTTGGGTGTCCGGTCCATAGTAAAAGCATAGATAAGTTGGTTTATCTATGGTAAAAGACATAATATTTTCTAATAGTTGTTCTATTGCTTGGCCGGCCAGGTTATCTAACATTACACCTTCCGATTTTTATTTATGGGAATACACAAAAAATTAGGTCGATGACTATTTTCCGCTATAAAATCACGAAAAACTGGAAGAGTGAGAACGGAAATACCTCAAGAAGAGCTACCCGTAAAGTTGTAACGGATTTCGAAAAATGTGTGGAAAACGGACGACATGTACCATAAATTTAAGACATTTGCTTATGAATTTTTATTCAATAATTCTGTTTAATTTAATTAATTTAATGTCGGTAACTACGCTTCATTATGGTGGCCAGACGTAATCAAAACCTAATGTGAAAAAAATAATATTGTTTCTAACGGCCTATGTATAACCTAGACTTTCAATAGATCATGTGGAAGCTCTTGTTGAGCTCTTTCCAAAAATGCAAAAATCCAACACACCTTATAGCTCTTTGAGGATGTTTTACTGATAACTATTTTTATAAATTTTCTTGTGTGTTTAATTCTAGTAGAGAAACAAACTTACTGACAAAATTTATTAAAGCGCACCCTATATATTTTTAGTGATGTTCTTTTTATTTTAAATGTCCGAATAGAGAATTATTTAAATAATAAAAGCTCTATTTAAGGGAAAATGTAAAGAGACATTTTAGTAGTCGAAACGCCATTAATTGTGTCATCAGTGATGATGGAAAATGTTTATTATATTTACGCACCTTTGCTGCCGTTATCTTGAACCCATAAGCGTTAAATGAACCGGCACCAAACTTGATTATTCCGATAGGTCGCTAATTGCTTATCTGTTTTATATGTTACAGACGATATATATTCATGTTGCATTAAAATTCACAGTACTTCACAAAGATGCAACCGGGGTAGACATTGAAAATGATGAAACGGAATGCAATGCTTATTATCTAAATCTGAGAAACTCATAATTGTGTGGAAATATAATAGTTGATAGAAGTTTGGGTGAGATCAAATTAGATTTACGTAAGCTTACTTTACCAAAATATACCAAATAAATGCATATTACTTGAAATTTCGTTCTTTTTTACAATTTATGACGTTATAGTGTGGTTGAAAAAGCAAAAGACCATTTGCATTCGATTCGTCTGACATTCCTAGATCTAACAATATGAGTCACCGGGACACCACTAGTCTGTCGTGAGACACTAAAAGTCACCTTCACCCACACTTAACACAATCTAAAGTAAAAAATGACTTCTAGCAGATTACGTAAGTTTAGTTTACCAAAATATACCACATGCATATTACTTCATATTTCGATCGTTTTTACAATTTATAACATTAGTGGTGGTTGTAAAAACTTCATTCGATTCGTCTCTCAATCCCCGATCTAACGCGGTTAGATTCACTTAGTATCCACTTATTTTAGTCATTTGAGTCTGTTCCAATACGTTATAATAAATTTTAATAGATTTGGTTAGTTTCACTTAAACTCAACTTTTTTATTTTTTTGAGCCGGTTCCGTTACGTTTTAATCAATTTTAACAGATTTGGTTAGTCGTTTAATCAACTTTTGGTTAGTTCCACTTAGTCCCAAATTATTTTACTGCTGGTTCCGATACGTTATAATCAATTTTAATTTAGTGCAGTTGCAGTTCTGAACAACGGAAGCTGGACTATGGTGTGCCTCAGGGATCGGTTCTTGGCCCGATACTATTTTTAATTTATATTAATGATTTCTCGCGTCTGGACATCTCTGGACAGTTCACCCTGTTTGCGGACGACGCAACCATTCTGTGGCATAATAAGGATGTCACGGTACTCGGCCAAACTATAAACACTGATTTGGCAAAGATTAAGCAGTGGTGCGATACAAACCGCTTGTCACTTAATGTATCGAAGACTAGTGTGATGTCCTTTGGATGTAACTTGGATGTTGTGAGTTTGGGGAGTGAGAGCTTGAGTAACTTGTCGGAAAATAAATTTTTGGGTATTTTTATCGATAGCAGACTTAAATTTGAGGGCCACATAAACAAGCTTAGTTCGAGGCTCGCTTCAAATTGCTATGCAGTTCGGGTCGTCTCAAGGAATCTGGATGCTCACATTGTTAGGAATGCATACTTTTCACTGATCGAGTCGCATCTGAGGTATGGAATTTGTTTTTGGGGTGTGTGTTCAAGGCGACTATTTGATAGCGTGTTTGTTTTGCAAAAAAGAGCGGTTAGATGCATGTGTGGAGCTCGTCCGAGAGATTCGTGTAAACCACTTTTTCTTAGGCACGGTATACTAACATTGCCGGCCTTGTTTATTTTGGAATCTGTTTGCTTAATGCACAAAAAATATAAGAGTGACATAAATGCCATACATCATTATCCCACTAGGAGTGCTGGTAATTTACCGTTGCCTATACCCACTTCTACACGAACAAAGAACTCTGTCATTTACAACAGTAGGCAGCTATTTAATCACTTACCCATCCACTTAAAGCAGATGCAGAATGATAGGGGGTTTAAAAGGGGAGTTAAAAGATTGCTTATTTCCCGAGCCTATTATAGCGTGGCCGAGTTTCTTGGGGAAATCTTTTAAATGTATTTCGTAATGGTAAACGTTCCAATGTATCTAGATGTAGTTCGGACATATTTGTATATCTGTTATTTTATTTTGTTTTGTATCTATTATTTTGTATTTTGTATGTTAGTGCTTTGTCTATAGGAATTGTGATTTCTTGACAATAAAGCTTGAAAAAAAAAAAAATAGATTTGGTTAGTTTTGGTTTATCGTCTAACCGATATTCGGTTAGCTTCACTTAGTCAAAATATATTTTAGTCATTTGAGTCGGTTCCGATACGTTATAATTAAGTTATTAAATTTGGTTAGTTTTGTTTAGTCGTCTAATCAACTCTCGGTTAGTTTCACTAACTCTCAACTTATTTTAGTCATTTGTGTCGGCTCCGATACGGTATAGTCAATTTTAATAGATTTGGTTAGTTTGGGTTAGTCGTCTAATCAACTTTTGATTAATTTCACTTAGTCTCAACTTATTTCACTTATTTGAGCTGGTTCTGATACGTTATAATTAATTTGAATAAATTTGGTTAGTTTTGGTTCATGGCCTAATCAACTTGCGGTTAGTTTCACTTAGTCTCAAATTATTTTTGTCATTTGAGTCGGTTCCGATATGTTATAATCAAATTTATTAAATTGGTTTCTTTTCGTTAGTCGTCTAATCATCTTCCGGTTAGTGTCACTTAGCCGCAAGATATTTTACTTATTTGAGCCGGTTCCGATATGTTTCAATAGATTTGGTTACTCGTTCAATCAACGTTCGGTTCGGAGTCACAACTTATTTTAGTCATCTGAACGGGTTCTGACGCGTTATAATTAATTTTAATAGATTTGGTTAATTTTAATTAGTTGTCCAATCAAGTTTCGGTTAGTTTCACTCAATGTCAACTTACTTTAGTCATTTGAACTGTTTCCGAAACGTCATAAACAATTTTAAGAGATTGGTTTAATTTTGGTTAATCGTCAATTCAAATTTCGGTTAGTTTCACTTAACATCAATTTATTTTAGTCAGTTGAACCGTTTACGATACGTTATATTCAATTTTAATAGATTTGATTTATTTTTTGTTAATCGTCGAATAAACTTTAAGTTAGTTTCACTTAGTCTCAACTTATTTCACTTATTTGAGCTGGTTCCGATACCTTATAATCAATTTTAATAGATTAGGTTAGCTTTGGTTAGTCGGCTAATCAACTTTCGGTAAGATTCATTTAGTATCAACTTATTTTAGTCATTTAAACCGGTTACGATACGTCAAAATCAATTTTAATAGATTTGGTTAGTCTTGGTTAATCGTCGAATCAACTTTCGGGTGGTTCCACTTAGTCTCAACTTATTTCAGTCATTTGAGTCAGTTGCGAAACGTTATAATCAATTTTAATAAATTTGGTTAGTATTGAATAATCGTCGAATCAACTTCCAGTTAGTTTCACTTAGTCTCAACTTATTTTACTTATTTGAGCCGGCTCCGATACGAAGATGAAATAGATTTGGTTAGTTTTGGTTAGTCGTCTAATCAACTTTCGGTTAGTTTCACTTAGTCTCACATTATTTTAGTCATTTGAGTCGGTTCCGGAACGTTATAATTAAGTATAATAAATTTGGTTAGTTTTGGTCACTCGTCTAATCAACTTCTGGTTAGTTTCACTTAGTCTCTACTTAGTTTAGTAATTTCAGTCGGCTTCGATACGTTATAATCAATTTTAATAGATTTGGTTAGTCGTCTAATCAACTTGTGATTAGTTTCCCCTTCCTAAATCTGTGGTTAATTTAACTTCCGATCCGTTATAATCAAGTTTAATAAATTTGGTTATTTTTGATTAGTTGTCTAATCAACTTCCGGTTAATTTCACTTAGTCTCAAGTTATTGTACTTGAGCCGGTTCTGATACGTTATATTGAGTTTTAAAAGATTTGGTTAGTCGTCTAATCAACTTTCGGTTAGTTTCATTTAGTCTCAACTTATTTTAGTCATTTGAACTGGTTCCGATATGTTCTAATTAATTTTAAAAGATTTGGTTAGTTTTGCTTAGTCGTCCAATCAAATTTCGGTTATTTGCACTTAGTCTCAATTTGTTTTACTTATTTGAGCGGGTTCTGATACGTTATAATCAGTTATTCATAAACCGTGTCATGACGTTCACTAAAATTTTCCGTGTCGTGATGCAACCTTGGAAACTCACTGTCAAGAAACCAAAGTATTTATCTGAACTGACTCCGATACGTTATAGTCAAATATAACGTTTCTGGTTAGTTTTCGTTAGTCGCCAAAATTCGGGTCGTTTTGGTTAGTTTCAACTTACTTTAATTTGTGTAAACTATTTCGATACATTTGAGCCCGTTTTGGTGCTTTTGGTTACTTTTGATTAGTTTTGGTTAGTTATTCAATCACCTTTCCGATATGTTATAACAAATTTTGATGTTTTTGGTTAATTTTGGTTAGTCACCAAAATTCGTTTAATTTGAGTTATTTTTAACCTACTATAAATATTTTTAATCGGTTTCGGTACGCTTTAGCCATATTTGGTGCTTTTGGTTAGTTTAAGTTAGATTGGGTTAGATAGTTGTCGTGGGTAGTCGTTCAATCAATATTCAGATAATTTCAGTTAGTTTTAATTTTAGTCAGTTGAATCGTCGCCGATACGTTATAATCGAATTTAATGTTTTTGGGTAGTTTTGGTTAGTAGTCAAAATTCGGTTCGTTTTGGTTAGTTTTAAGTTAATTTAATATTTTTAATCTGTTCCAATACGTTTTAGCCTTTTTTGGAGCTTTTGGTTACTTTCGGCTAGTCGTTGAATCAACTTAGTTTTAGTTAGGAAGTTTCAATTTATTTTAGTAATGAACCGGATCCGATGGTTTATATCCAATTTTAATTTTTATGGTTAGTTTTGGTTATTCGCCAAATTTCGATTACCATGAGTTACTCTGATTTATTTTAACTCTTTCTGTGCTTTTGGTCACTTTAAGTTAGTTTGGGTTAGTGGTTCAATCAACTTTCGGTTAGTTTCAGTTAGCTTTAATTTATTTTTGTCATTTGAACCGATTCCGTCCTCAGAAACAGACTGACACGATCTCTCACGTATATTACGTGATATGCCAAATGTAGCATGCACTTTTTTGTGATTTGATACCCCATTATAGCAAAACAAAATCATTTGCAATGTTAAAAATAACGGAAATATTTCACAAAAATTAAACTTATTTTCCAATAGTAACTTATTCTGATGATCCCATCGCACTATGGCACTGGTTGAATAAAGTAAACTTGCAATTTATATCGCGAGTAAATGTATATTTCAAGAACACTCTATTTTGGCGTGTTTTGTCGCAAAGATCACGAGCTTGCCATATATTAGAATATGTTGCCAGAAAAATTATATCGCAATGAAATCCGGCTTCTATAGTGACGGGTTTCCATTCATCAATACGGGGCTATATCGTTTCAGCTAACAAAAACATATTAAACACGGCAACCTTTGAAAATGGATAAGAGTGGAAATAATTCGCTTCCTGACACCATCTAAAAAGTGGAGGTTTTGTGTTTTCTCACGAAGAAAATAAATTACTTAAAGAAGTACGTTATGAAATCTGCGCACGACGTATTATATAAAGCGAGTACGTGGCCAAAATAGGAGAACGTGAGCCGGAACCCCAAGCTACGGCAACTGGCCGTATTTTATCATTTACTGTGACCCATGTTCGACATTTGTTACATGAAATCGTTAAAATTGCTCGGGTCTTTATTACCTTTAACGCGCCGTATTAAAACTTGAACGAGTTCAAAGTAATACACTGAACTATGCATAACCTTAAAAAAATATGTGTAAGGAATTGGTGAAAATTGTATACACTCTCGTCCCTATTTTGAACGCTAAATAACCAGCAGTATTAACCAGTGTTACGTCATACTGAAGTTGATAGGCTCACAACATTGACAAATTTGTTAAAGTGTAGTCACTTTAATCGGTTTTCCGAGTAGTGAAACTAACTATTATAGAAAACCTCTTTTAATCTGGAAATTTTCCAGCATCTAGGAACCACTGTTGGATTATTGATATCTTCAAATATAGGTCAAAGTTAGTATAGAGTAAAGTAATTTAATCAATTATAACGGTCCAACAAATATATATAATTTTAAGTGGTTTTTACAACCACTGTTTCAAAGCTTCTTTAATACATTTTTATTTATTTCTACCTTATGAAAATATTCACAAAGCTTTCATAAAATATAAAGGGCCCTGTCTAGAGCGAAATAGGTTTAATCCTCTTCACACAGGTAAACTGCGGAGGGACAAAGCTTAGGGTTAAAATTTGTATAGATAAAATGGCGGAGAGGCACGTCAGGTACAAACGACGGTATACCAAGAGGATGTACTCCTTACCATATTTATGGATTAGTTTGGGTTACTTTTGGTTAGTTCCTGTTCTTTGAACCCCCGTAGCGAGCGAAGCGAGGGGAGGGTCATGCGTGAAGTGAAATAATACATTGGGCTAATTAGTTACCGTAAGGGTAATGTATTTTTTAGTTTATTTAAATACCTCAATATATACCTGGAATCTTCTCCGCAGCTTACCTCTTTTCTAAAGAGTGGTCACTTCGCAATTTACCTGTACCTCTATTTTACCTACAAATACTTTATTGCTTTTGCTTCGCAGTTTTCCTCTGTCCATTTAGAGACGGTTCTTACGGCTTTTTAAAAAACCTATTTTAAAGCTTCATGTTTGTTATTAGGATCCCTATAAAACACTAATAAAGTCCGTACTTCTGGTTTTTGAAAATACGGAAAATAGGCTGGTTTTTATACGGAGCTGAGGTTTAAATTTTTTCCGAAGTCTTCGATTTTGACTGTAGAGTCTCTATTATTGTCGATCGTAATTTTGCTTAATGTTTGGATCCGATGTGCTGAACTTAGTGCCATAAGTGTTACCGTTTTCTTTGTTAGTTTATCAAGTGAAATAGATTGTATAGGGTAAAGTCTTGATAAATATAGTAATACAGGTTCAACGTTCCATGTAAAATCGTAATTAGGTTTAGGGGGCTTTAACTTGTAGCTTCCCTTCAAAAATCTTTTTATTATATATTAATCCCTATTAGGCGGTGAAACATAAAGTTATCTATAGGTACTTACCAAGACCTAAGAAGCTCCTTTGTTTACTTCGCGAACTAAAAAGGCCAGATAAATGTTTCAAATATAAGTAGAGACATCGAAATTTTGCTGTTACAGAAATTATAATGCCTACTTATTAACACAAGCGTTGTATTTTAAATATTAATTAACAATTTGCCTCAACAAAAAATATTTACGTACGCCTATGTTATTACTATTAAGTTAGCAGCAGTTTAGACAGTAGGCTAACGTTGACAGTGTTGTTGTTAGATATATTTTATATATCGTTGCATTATTATAAATACATAAAGTAAAAATACTAAAAGCTGGTGTTTTATCAACACAAGAACAAGTAAACCAAGTTACATCTGAGATGGATGCAAACATTATTGGGATGGCGTGACCGGAAATGCTTCTTTGAAGAAATGCTTCTCAGACAGTTTCCTTGCCACCAGGAAAATTTTCCTGTATAAGAAATGAGAGTCTCTATAGAGAGTAACCAATTTTTACTCGACTTAAGTCAACGGTTTCCCAACTAATAAACTAAGAAACAAGGTATACCAGGGTAGTAATAGCCACACAGGTACTACCAATATTCCTGTGGCTTCATGCTCTATAGATTTATCTAAAGCATTAAATGTCATAGAAAACAAGAGAAAAGCGTAAAAATACTCATCATGCCAAGAAATTGTAAATGCATCGACTGATGTGGAGGCTGGATCCGGAAACCAGGAAATATATTTATTGCATTTTGCATTATAATAAGTTGCAAATAAATCTAACCGCTTATGATTTTCTGATATACCTGCTTGTTTAGTTCGTATTCTGTTTCAACGGAAGTTTGTCTTGATGCCTTATCGGTTTCCTTTTTTCTTTTGAAGCGATATAAGATCAAAAGAGTGTTATACGTTTTGTTCACACCAGCCTCAAATTTGAAAGGTTATATTGGTTAAGTTTCGATATTTTAGGCTTCCCTCACGATTAATGCAGGATATTGCCGTCTTATTATCGATTCTAAGCAAGACTCCAATATTTTCATTTGATTTAGTAAATAATTATAAGCCATGACAAGCAACTTTAATTTCGAGCCATGACGAGCAGTTTTAATTTCAAGGTAATTAATATGCTTAGACTTGTCGGCTTCTTCCCAAAACTCGCGACCTTTTTGGCCGTTACAATAACCTGTAGGAGACGCTGACGCATAAGAAAAAAAACAAAATTCCAATGAAAACGTACTAGGCTTCATATTTACAGTATATTCTAGATTGTGTATCCACCAGCTAATAATTTGCTTTGTATCTTTTGAAATTAATATTCTGTCATTGTACGACTTTCCTATTAAGGCTTTAAATTTTGCGCGCCCTTGTCGTTTGATACGATGACGACTCCGAGGAACGGCAGGAGTCTGTGCTACCAAAGCACCAATAATTTTTGCAAAATTTAGAATTGTAGTTAACATATTTTTTAAATTGCCTCTTTTATTGAATTCATTTTCTTAAGAGGTAAAGAAACGGTCGAGGACACGGTCCTCTGAATTAAGTCCTAAGTATCCTAGGTAAGTTATTTGTATGATGGTATTAACTGACTTTTTCTGTATTTATAATAAATCTTAAATCATGTAGGAGCATTATGCACATTACAAAACAGTAAAGTGCATCAGCCAAGCATGACAAATGGTTGGTGTTGTTAGCTAACTGCTCCTACAGCTGTTGGCCCATGTCCGAATTGGTGTTGTAGGAACCTTTGCAAATAATTAAATTGGCACAAAATAATGTGCAAAAGATATTTAGTTAAATAACTAACACCCTGTAAAGTATACATCTGTTTTGCAGACAATAGTCTTCAGGAGATAATTTAGTCAAAACAATTTACACCCTGTAAAGTATGCAGATATTTTGCAGAAAATAAGTAGTCCATGATTGCAATCTTAATTGAATAGGTCCACGACCATATTAAAATATATACTGTTGGCTCACAGCCTTTTAATCGCTCAAGTGATGATATAATTTACTGAGTAGCCTACGGCTATCCCTCAGAAAATACGGCCCACGGCCTTAATGCCAAATATGTTTTGCCATAACACCCTGTAAGGTATGCAGCAATGTTGCAGACAATAGTCTGCGGGTAATATTTTACTCAAAACAGCTGGCAGTCTGTAAAGTATACAGCAATTTTTCAGACAATAGTCTGCGGGTGATATTTTAATCAAAACAACTAACACCCTGTAAAATATACAGCTATTTTGCGGGCAATAAGGAGTCAGTCCATTATAGCAATTTTAATTAAATAGGTCCACGACCATATTAGAAATATATACTGTTTTTTGTCCTTATTGGGATTGGTTATTGCTGCATAAACAGGGGAAATATTATACACACATGTGTATCTGATTATTATTTGGCGGTGACAAGTTTGGAGTTGGCATAATAAACGATCACTTCTTAGTAAGTCAATAGCCAACTTTTAGTGGAGAAGTCGAATAGGTAGGTACTCGACCTATTATAATAAAAATAATATTAAGAATGTTTTTTATTGCGAAGCCCTTGGCCTAGACCTATTCTTTTTCTATGCCATAGGCAAGAATTTTTCGATTGAGTGCAATTTGTATGCAAATTATAAGGCCCTCGGCCTATGCACTCTCTAACTCAATCTGAATTTTTCTATTGAATGCAAATTATTAGGCCCTCGACCTATGTACTATCTAACTCAGTCTAACTAACTCTTTGTAGGGAAGTCGAATAGTTAGGTCCTCGACCCTAAGCCAAATCAATTAATAATTTTATTAAAAATATTATTAAGAATGTTTTGTATTGCGAAGCCCTCGGCCTAAACATATCCTTTTCCTCTGCCCTCGGCAAGAATTTTTCGATTGAGTCCTATTTGTATGCAAATTATAAGCCCTCGGCCTATGGTCTATCTAACTCCATTTAACCAATTCTTTGTGGGGAGGTCGAATAGTCAGGTCCTCGACCCTAGGCCTAATCAATTAATAATTTATAATAAAAATAATATTAAGATTGTTTTGTATTGCGAAGCCCTCGGCCTAAACCTATCCTTTTCCTATGCCCTCGGCAAGAATTTTTCGATGGAGTGCAAATTATAAGGCCCTCGGCCTATGCACTATCTAACTCAGTCTAACTAACTCTATGGGGAATTCGAATAATTAGGTCCTCGACTCTAAGCTTAATCAATTAATAATTTATAATAAGAATAATAATAAGAATTTTTTGTATTGCGAAGCCCTCGGCTTGGACGTATTCTTTTTCTATGCCCACGGCAAGACGAATTTTTTGATCGAGTGCTATTCGTATGCAAATATTACAAGGCCTTCGTTTATGTATCTTATTCTCTATTTCTCTCGGTTGAGCAACGTATTGTGCCTTATTGAAAACCTGCATGAATATGAATTTAATAAGCCCTCGGCTTATATGCAAGGTTTTTTATTGATTCTAATTATTTAAAATAGTCTAGTTGTAATTAGTGAGCTTAGCGTAAACCTCAATACAACTTATCAACTGTACATTGTATCATTGTACGTAGATATTTGTTCGTAAATATTAGGCCCCGGCCTAGTCCTATATACACAATTTATTAACACTTACTATATTCATGGACAATATATTTCACAAACACAAAACACAGCACGTTTTTTCAACGTATTCGATGGATACGGAAAGCAGAATGAGTAAGCAGGCTCGGGTTGAAGATAAAAAAATTTATGCTTTAAAAACGTATCGATGGGTATGGTAATTCAGAAACTACAATGTAATCATATCGGAAGACAAGCGATGGAAAATTATCCTTACTGTCGTCAGAACATCAGCAAAAAATAACTGGAGTACTCGTTTCACATGGTGCATTTCATTCAATTATGCGTAGTGAAACAGCCAAATATAAAAGCAAATAAGTTTGTCGGGTAAAATATAGCGACACTGAGACAAAAAGTGTGCGTGCCACAAAATCTTGATTTAATCAAGAAAGAAATATTTATATTAATATATTATTATAAATCACTTTGATAATGCTTGAAATTTAAAAGAACGAGAATAATCAGCGAAATTGTCTTACCAAATGATATTTTCTAGCTGATAAAATATAAATATCGACGACAAACTACAGGTCTCAAATGTGATTGCATTTCCTTTATTACATAAAATAGCTAAGATTCGGTTAAAATTGATTAAGAAAGTAATAACTCATTCGCATCCAGTACTCCACATGTAGATATTTTTATGACCCCTTCATATCCACATATGGATATCATTCTTAACGGCCTATATTATTAAGCCAAGATCTGGTATGGAGAGCTACGATGAATTTAATCAACTGGTATACGACATACTCTATCCCTATTGCAAATTACTACACTATAAGTATACGTTCATTGAAATCAATGATGAAACTATGAATTGACGAATCATGACAAGTTTTACGTGTAGTGTGCAGTATACCAGCATTGAGCGTTTATTTACTATTTTATAATGTGAAGGTCTAATATTTCACTTCACTTATGGCACTCCACTCCCTTCGCTCGCTCCGGGGCGCAACCAAACAAAACTAGCTAACCCAAATTTTATCATGGAAATATTCGCGTGTATTATTTACGGTCCAATGAATTGCTTTCAGTAGGTCTGGTAGCGCAGTGGTTAGATGCTGTGCTTGTGATACGGCGCCGGCGGTCCGGGTTCGATTCCCGTCAGTCGCAAGACATGGTTTTTATTTTTTTAAGGTTATGTTTGTCTCTTTTTTAATTTGGATTAGTTTTGTTTTGTTGCTCCCCGGAGCGAGCTGCATTCTAAAATAGAAAACAAACGCTCAATGCCAGTTGCATATACTACACACTACCCTTGAAGCTTGTCATGATTCGTCAATTTATAGTTTCATCATTGATTTGAATGAATGGGTGTGTACGTATAGTCTTGTCTACAAATTTAATAATTATTTTTCGGTTAGTGTACGCAGTGGTGTATGCCTCTAAATAACGTTTTGGCAAGAAAGTTTGTTTTATCCTTATTTATTGTGTTTTCGTTATTTTATTTTGCAAATTGAAGTATAATGAGTGATCACGGTGGTCTACAGATAGTAGTGAAGTTTCGAAGTACGAGTCTAGTGATGGTTCGGTATTTACTGATACTTATGAGACTGATTCAGAGAGTGACGACGACGAAGTTATTGAAAACGTAAGCATGTCCGATTGGCAGGTTTTAGCTGACCCTTTGTCTGGTCAAGTGCCTACACCACCAATGGATTTTTCCTCTGATTATGATTTTTACCCAGCCATTGATTTTGATGAATGCAAAGATGCAGCGAATTGTTTGTAAGTTCAAGTGTGCTGCCTTGAGTAGACATTGAATTTACATGGTTATGCTTAGCGATAACTGCATGACTTTGGTTGGCCCGGGAAACATATTGATCATTAACGAACGCTTAATGCTTTACAACGGCAGATTGCATTTTCACCATTATATCAAAACAAAAATAAATAGATATCGTAAACTGAATGCTGCTTCCAGGGATAACCGACCAAGTAACTAGCGTTCAATATCCAAGGAACAGAGAATGGGGCACGTCACGATTAACTTGCCAAAAGAAGAAGGGAAAAGCGAGCATTGAGGAAAATCTATGCTGTGTGTCAAATATGCAAGCAAAGGAAGAAATCCTAGAAGCCAATAGAATGAACTGTAAATTAAGATTGTTTTCTTGTTTAATAAAACATGCCTAATAACCCCGTACAACACCAGCGGAGCTTTTCCAGTTTAACTGGTAGAACGGTGGTGCTCACGAACTCCACTCGTGGAGCCGGGTATTGCATACACGACTCTCCGGTGTTAGGATTGTTTTAATTGAAATCCTTTTGGCTTTAATTAATAAGAAAATTGTGTTGCAAGGAATTTTGTTCTAGATGTTCTTAATGCTGTAATGACTGTTTAAACCGCTCTTAAAGCCGCAATAATTTAAAGGCTTTTCGGCAGCCTTGAACACCACATATCACCTGATCAGCATGGTTTTTTCAACCCAAACTAATTAAGCGACCTTCATATAGATGTGACTCTACCATGTCTTCAGTGGACTAAATTCTACCTTAACAGTTAAAAACAATGTGGCAATGTTGGACGTTTAATGTCTCGCGAAATAAAGGTCACAGGGCCTAATTATATTTGGGTTAGTTAATTTTCATTAATACCCTTGCCACTAAATTTTATAAATACAACTATCTTCTACGTGCCGAAGTCCTGGTTATATTTTATCTATCAACGACTAAAAAAAATTATCCAATCAATTCACGAGATTTAAATTATGTAAAAATGAGTTAGCTTTTAGTAGCGAACTAAGTTTTGGTAAGCATTTTGATTATATACAGCAAGGACTTTAGGATTTTTCTTGCTGTACCTGTTTAAAGGTCTGTACAAATAGAGCTATTAAGTCCCTAAATAACGGCTGAGCGCGAAGAATTTGAGAGTGCAAGAGACTTATATAGTGTCCTGTCTAAAACTTCTAAATAAAATTTGCTAAAATTACATTTAGTCAAGATGATCATATAAGTATTCGTTATTACGCGACCCGCTTACGCAGCAGTATTCCATATTTCACGTAGGTAAAAGCCATCAACCGGTCACATAATACTGCTGCTGCTCTCACTACCATCATTGAACCTCAGATACAGATCCTTCAGTGCAGCAAAATGGCACCGTTCGTACCTCTATATGCTAGGAACCCACACCTCTTAACCAAATTTTTAACGACCTTGATCAGTGTTAGTAATAAGGAAATTGTCCAAAATTTGATGATTCTTAACTAGGACCCTTTTATAAATTGGAATAACCGTTACAAATTTTAAACAGGGAGGAGAAGTTCCCACAATAAAAGAAACATTAATAGCCTTGGCGAACATCTGCAAAACACGATCGGAAAACTGCAAGGAGGTTTTTAATAAAATATTGTCATATTCCGATGCACTCTCATTCTTTGTTATCCCAAAAAATGATATTCAAAATATCTGTAGTATAAAAGTAAAATGTATCACACACGTAAATTTCACTAAAATAACTTAAAGCGTCTTTATTTGGAGTAATATGTTTTGAAAAGTTATCCACAACAGAACAGTAAAACAAATTTAGAACGTCGGGATTTGGGTCAAGATTTTTATCACTCTAAGCTTTCTTTTCTTTTAGGTCGTTAATAACCGTCCAACTCCCCTCTTGCTTCTTTGGAAAATTTAAAATTCGATTAGAGAAGTAACTATTTTTGCTTGGCCTTTTTAATAACTTTTCGGTACATTGTGCTATATTTATTGTAATATATTAAAAATGTTGACTATTTTAAAAGTGCTTTCTTAGAGTATGTGAAAAACGCATATTTTTCACAGACACTCTTAATCCCGTTGCGAACTACTTATTTTTATTTTTCAAATTCATAAGCGGAATATCAGAGTTATTTTATTTTTACTTTAAATCTATGAAACTGGTTTAATGAATCAGTAAAGTTC
>JAEQML010071292.1:0-16239 GCA_016904865.1 Pissodes strobi
GTAGGTAAACAAGTGGTATTTTAAAGTAGATTATCTATAAGATTTAGTCAGACGTAGGCTTTTACATGCCCTGCAGGCCTTCTACAGGCCCACCAATACATTATTATCCTATATGTAGTGATTTAAAAAAATCGTGGGCATGTAAAGTTGAAGGGTGATTGTTTCACGAGTATTTTTTGTCACAACAAAGACTGTTATATTCTACTCTTTGTATTTATAAGAATGTAGTATATTGCAGCTGCATGCCTTTTTTGATATAAAATGTTATATTAGGCTTTTCTTTACCAACTGGTAATGAATATTGTATTGTTCTACTTTGAAACACTTAGTTACAGTATAAGTAAACAAGTTGTCAGTGTCGATAACTTTGTTATCACGATCACAGTCCAAATGTACTTCAGGCCCTTAGGATTAAATTAAGCATTTTAGTCCTGGAAGTACAAAAAATACTTTAACATTTATAACATTCCATGTTTAACATCATATACGTAGTTACTGTTATCTAGTTAGTAGGGCCTGGTTGTAAAATAGAGGCTTGCTTAAACTCAGCTTATTTGAACTACGACTGGTGGTTGAACTCCTTAATACATTGCTGTCAAATTAGATCATTTATCTGCAATGTATTTTAAATGGGATTCTTCAACCACCAGTCTTGGTTTAGCTGACTCGAGCTTAGCCAGCATCGTACAACACAGTCTAAGTAACATGTTCATCAAATGTCATGCCTCAATTTGCATAATTAAGTGATGTGTACATTACAATGTAGTAACGGATTATCTTTTCTTGCAGGTTCATTTTGCACCAGGCATGTAGGAGGAAAAAAGATGAGATAAGAAGTTAAAGCCAAATGCTATCCCAACCATATTTTCCATTTCCAAAACCAACGTGGAAAGAAAGGCTTCTACAAAGCGTGAATTTGCCTTGAAATCTCATCAGATTCCATATCGAGGCTTTTTTCCGAGCAAACTGAGGAGTCAAGAATGGATTGGATTTTTTACCATGAACGCATGATTTATTTTTTTGGTAGAAATGAAAAATTGATAGTACAGTTATCACAGAACCATGTCATAATATGAGTCAAAAAATAATTAGTAGATATGTAGTATTTAAAAAAATTAGTTAACAAGAGAAAAAGTAAAGTAGTGCAAAAATATGCTAGTAAATCGTTGAAAAAACTATTTGTATTAAAAATTTCAATTCGAGAAACTATAGTTTTTCCATGTTTAAGGTTCTTTATTTAGCTTTTGTTAATAACCGGAGGTGTATTCCTGTTTTGTATTGTTTTAAATATATTAGGTAATATATGCATATTTTATTTAAGATTTTTTTTTTGTTGCCGTTTAGCTTAAAGCTTTATCGACAAGAAAGAAGAGATCGAAGTAAGTTAATCAAACAACGTTGAGTAAAATTAATATATTTATTTTAGAGCAAATACAGGTTTGTCAAATAGTGTACCTACTTTATTTCCTAACACTACATGAAATGAACTTTTCTTCGTAGTCAACATCCATAAAAATCATAATGAATTTTTCATTATTCAGGATCCATTTTTTGATAGCATCCTTATTAAATCTGATTTTTTCTCTCTGGTCAAAGCTGAAAATTGAAATAAGCTTTTATATTCTTTGTGTTGATTATAAATAAATAAGATGTTTTTAACATGAACAAGTCTTAATCTAGACATGATTTTATGGCAGCAGCTTTATTTTTAAACTGATCAATTCTGTTGAAAATTTAGAATTCCATGTGATGGAAGACGGAAGCATTGTTTAGACAATGACGGAAGTATACATCATGTCATCTTGTTTAAATATTATGCTTTGCTTGTCCATATACCTATTTGCTCTAAAGAAAAGTGCCCTTTCTTGCATCAACTGCTGTATAAACTGGATACCTGCTTCGCTGCTTCATATTATATATTGTTCCTTTCAAAACATTTTTTTGGGAAGATTCCTAATTCAAATATGGACCTAAAAATTACATTTACTATTTATAACATCACCTTGCTGAAAGATACCACAAATCATGGAGAAATTACTAAAATTTCATGCCGTGAACACAGACGACCATTCTGATTATCACATTAAAACGTTATTATTAATAAAAAACAAATATTTATATATATTTACGTACCAATCTGTCACAATCTTGAGTCATCAATGTCATCATAACCCCACTTACATTGTCCATTCAGCTGATAAGTGTCTAGTTTCGGTTGACTTTCTGTCCCTTTCTGTAGTACGCTCAAAAAGAGTCGGAAACATGTTCCTTGCCGCTTATACATGCGGGATTTTCAATTGCTAGTATAATACTTTCAATTATTTTGCTAGTTAATTTCGTGAAAATTATTAAAGTTTTGTTAGGTAAGGGTCCGGTTAACATATTCCTACCATTATAATACTTCAGTCGCTTTATTTTGTTAGCTTCTTGCTAAGAAAATGCAAAAAACGCGAAACTTCCATATAAGCTTTAAGAAAATTTGCTCCAAAATGGCGGTCCTGATCTATTGTCGTCACTGTCCTGTATAAAGCCACTGTAGTCCTAACTATTAGCATCTCGTTTGTTTACGTTTGCCTTTACAGTGAGTTGCAGGCGCAGTATGAAAGCAAAACAAGTATTTCACCGCATATTATGTATACAATAAAACTGGCTGAAAATTGATATGCTAGACTTATCGGCGATGTTTTTCCTTACGAATTCAAAATCTACCATCATGGCTACCCTAGAAATACCTATCGTAAACAAATATTTCAAATAACAATGTAAATTATTTCATATTCATGTGTAAAAAACCGCTCAAAAAGGTTTTTTTGTGTGTCTTTTATACAGTAATATTCTTTCTCGATGGTAGCGCGTTTAGGTGAACCGGAATGGATTTAATTTTTCATTGCAAAGCTTCATGTGTATCATAGGATTCCTATGAAACATTGACTAGTATTTCACTTCACGCATGGCCCTTCGCTCTATTAGGGGCGCAACCAAACAAAACTAACCCAAATTAAAATAAAAGAAACAAAACATCGGTGGGCACTGACGGGAATCGAACTCGGGCCGCCGCATCACAGACACAGCATTTAACCACTGCACCACCAGGCTCGCTGAGAACAATCCACCAAAATTCAAAAGACCAACGTCTAGCCGTTGCCGGGAGCTCCGATCCCGACTTCTTGGGTTATTTTTGTCTAGCCATAGCAGAGCAACCATTTAGCCTTCAGTTTACCCATGTCATTTTACCACCGAATAGCAGTTTACAATACTGTATAAACAATGCTCATGTCTTCACGGGGCAATGAATTGCTTTCAAGATACTCTGGCCAACGTTTCATTGGACTCGTTAGTTGCCGTGCTGCGGCTAGACACAAGTTGTTGGGTTTATGGCGCTAAATTTAAACCACTACCTCCTATAATGCAAGATGTAGGCACCAATTATATTGATATTTTTTGGTTTATTGTGCGTTCTATTGTAATTTTTCAAGGGAGATGGGGGATATAGGATAAATAAAGATTACCAAATGTAAAACAAATTAAATTGACATAATAATTATATTTTCAACTACCTATCCATAACCTATGGATACAATAAGAATATGAATTCAAGAACATAATCCTAAATTATTATTGCCAAAGAAAGAAACGTGAAAAAAAAATAATATCTAGTCTACGACATAAAATAAACAACTAAAATAATATTAGTTTGGGCTGGTTAAACTAACCCAAATAAAGGGTGGTCCAAGAAAAAAATCGGAATTTTGTTTTGGAGCTATCTTTTTTTTTAGTTGGCCGATGTTCTTAATGATGAAATACCGCAAAGGTAAATTATCCCACTCCTGACACCAATTATGTTGAAACACGAAACTATCCCACACCTGACACCAAATATGTTAAACCGCGAAATTATCTTACACTTGATAACAAATATGTTGACACGCTAAATAATCCCATATCTGATACTAAATATGTAACAATGCGAATTTTTCCCATACCTGACATCAAATATCTTGAAACGGAAAATTATCTTACATCTGACATTAAATATGCCAGAACGCAAAATTATCCCACACCTGGCACCACATATGTTGAAAAGTGAAATTATCCCACACCTGACACCAAAATATGTTGAAACGTGAAATTATCCCACACACAACATCCCATGGAACTCGGACCTCAAGCAAGGCAAGCCGCCCCTACATATCCAGGAACAGATCGCGAGAATATGGGACCAACTACGCAGGACATATCAAAATACACGTGACCCTAACGACAGAACAGCTTACCTGGAAGAATGCGAACTTACCCGAGCCATGCTGGATTCATACAACGAGGCCTGGAACAACAGAATCACAGCCGCTAGCCTGGAAACAACATATGGAAGCACATCAAGAAAATGAAGAGCAGCAAAAGCCCCTGGACAGTCCCACCTATCAAAGTGACAAGAGACGGCGTAGAACACATCATCGTGGACAAGACAGAGAAGGCGGAGGCGTTCATGGAACACTTTGCCAATAGCAGCAGCCTGACGGAGAATCTGTCAGACGACAGGACAAGAAGAAGAGTTCAGAGGACAACGGACGAAATCGAAGCGCTGCCGCTGCCGGACACGCACAGGATAATCACGAACCCCAGGGAGCTAAAGAGGATCATAAGCAAAGCTAAACCGTACAAAGCGCCAGGACCGGACATAATAGTCATGAAGGAGGCAAAGTTCCTGCCGAATAAAGCCCTTGTCCGGCTGACGTACATCATCAATGCCTCCATCAGACTACACTATTTCCCGAGGACATGAAAGACAGCCAGGATCATCGTCATCGCCAAACCAGGAAAGGACAGGAGCCAAATCTCATCGTACAGGCCCATTTCCCTGCTACCCACCCTCGGAAAGGTCTTCGAAAGAGTGCTCAACAAAAGATCCAACGCGGAGCTCCAAACACTAGAAACCATCATACCAGAACAGTTCGGATTCCAGCGAGGAAAATCGACAGCAATGCAGCTTGTAAGGATAGTGGACCAGGCAATGATAAGAAACAACACCAAGAAGACGACAACAGCTGCACTCCTGGACTTAGAAAAGGCTTATGACACGTATGGATGGAGACCATGGCTATCAAGTCTACACATCATCAACGCAGCAAGTGGCGGTAATACACCAAATAGAACAACACGTCCGTCAGACAGATAGCGGAATACTTCAAGAGATGGAAGCTGATGATAAACGAGACCAAAACGCAACTTCAACCAGAAGCGCAAGAGAGAAAGGACACACATCACGATCAACGGGACACGTGATTGCCGGCTTGACCCCGTCAAGTACCCAGGAGTCACACTGGACAAGAAGCTGATGTTCAAGGACCACATACAGGGCACCAGGAGAAGAGCAGGAATAGCAGCCAGCGCAATATTCCCATACATCATGCCGCAGTCAAGACTGGACAAGGACATCGAGCTCAGACTGTACATACAACACCTACGTCAGGGCAATAATCATGTACGCCGCGCCGCGCCGGTTTGGAGCTACGCAGCGAAAACCAACAAGGAGAAGCTACACACGGTGGAAAGGAAACTGCTACGCACAATCATGAACTACAGATGGGAGGATTTCAAGACGACGAGACAACTGTACAGAGAAGCCGGGACAAGACCGCTAGAACAGAGATTACAGGAGACAGCGACGAAATTCTTCAGGTACAGGATGAGGACGCAGGAAATAACCAGGAACATAGGAAGGATGACCATAGAGGAGTTGCTATTCAGAAAAATCCACAAAATGATCCATGAGGTGATGCTCTGAAAATCCAGAACAAGGACTATAGGGCCCTATGGTAAAAAACGGTTAACAACAAAGTGAAATATTTATTGTAGTTTTTGATAAATAAGAAGGCTAACAATTCACAATAAAAAAAATTTAAATTTAAGAAAACAATCAAGATGGCGGAATTCTTTAAAAATTAACTAATTTTAAAGCGCTGGGACTTTTTTGAGACATCCTGTATAATTTTTTTCATCAAATTCTTGAACTTCATCATTTTACAAAACATTTTGAGACGTTGGCAGCAAAAAGCAGTTTATAATTAAATAAAATATTGGCTAATTACATAAAACACTGCTGTAATTGCACTCGGACTCTTCCGGGAGTGCATGTGAGAACTCGCACCGTGTAAAAAGTTCTGTGTTCTGTCTAGGATGGGATTGTGTCAGGGATTTTGGGTGTGTTTAAGAATCTACTTTGGTGAATGGTGAGCCAATTTTCAAGTAATTCTCACAAGATGCCGGATCACTGTAACAAGTGTAATGAAGCATGCATTTTCAAGGAAAGCAAGTCAGACTTGTTTGGGTTTCCTTGTGACATATGCAAAACCGTAATTTGTAAAAAATGTGCAAACTTTTCTACAACTGATGTTAGAGCATTGATTCAGACGACCAAAAGAAGACTGTTTTACAGTAATTAAAGAATCTGCTAGACTAAAAGAGCGAGTCTTACAGCTGGAAAAAGATATTAAAACTATAGAGAATATGCAGATTAAAAGAATAGAAAAAGAGTTAGAGGAAATAAAATACGAAAAACTTAGGAAGTTAGAAGCTGATGCTAAAAAAAAATCAAGGAATCACAAATCAAGAAAAATTATATAAAGGAGCTTATGAACTTAAAGGAGTTTTTGAATGAAAAATTTGCTACTATTGCTGTTAATAATTCTAACAAAGGAAATAATGATAAGCCATTTATGGGTGTTGAACCCATAGGTGAAGAAAGAGAAAGGAGGAGCAGAACATACTTATATTTGGTCTTCCAGAAGTAAATGAGAAGAACAAAGAAATTACAGTTGATAGGGAGATGGTGTAACGGAATATATGTTATCAAATATCAGTCTAGTCCGCTCGATTAATCCAATCCTACCTATTTATCAATGGTTTTCAATGCTCGGTATAATGATCGGCAGTGACATCTGTCTGTGAATGGATATATTTCGCACAATTAACTTTAAGGAGAACAGGTACGCAGATTTGTATCTATAATTTATGGATTCGTGTCGGTGCAGATCGCTTGATTGTGGGAATGCCATCTGTTCGGAAACGGGCTTATCTAGTATAGTTGGTAGGTAATTGAAGAACGTAGTGTTGTTCAATACCTGTAATTTTAATAGATTGCTACATTTAGCGTATGTTGAATGTTCGCTAGTTTGGCGCCGGGTTTCCTACAACGGTTGTCACGTGTTTTAAATTGCCCAATCCGAGCATTGAAAATTAAAATAGGTAGAACGTACAAAATTTTGAAAAGGTCGAGCATCTTGTGTGCAGACGTTGACGCGATAAGTGCTATTATTTTCTGATCTCAAAATATTTTATTCATCCCGCATATTTTTCAATAATCTTTTTATGTGTTAAATACATTAGTAATAATTGTTTCCAATTCACTGACTTATATTTGGCTAAAGCGAGAATTTAGCATTTTTATATTACACTTTCGAGTGATTGACGATTTTAACGATCTTAATTTTTTATGTTGACCTTTAGGTTTGAATACCGATTTTTTTTTTGGCGAATAATTGCGTCTTATTGGTCAAATTCGTGTAATTTGATAATGGTTCAATCCGAATTTAAAGAGAACGAAATTATTTCATCGTTTAACGGTCACATATATCATTTTACGTATTTTCATTTGGATTGAACAGCATTATTTGGGTAATTCTCAGAGCGGATTTTATCTTTTCCTGCAAAGGTTGTTAATTGAATTTGTAGTAGCATTTCTCTGGGTTTTTCCTAATACTATTGTTGGTTATAGTAATTTTTTGCTTTTCAGGCTTATTTCATTAATCTTTCAGTTTATTTGTAACATCAAACTATAATTATTAGCACTTACCGTGTCACGTTTTATCAATGATGTACCGGCATTAATTTGCATATGAAAGAGGTTTAAGCACATGTGTGTAAATTTACTTGGTTTATTTTTCTTTATCGTTTACCTAAGTTCCTATCTCAAAGCGAGATAGTGATTATCTTATCTCTATCTTTAATTAATTGAGACGTAATTTACGTCAAATTATTGTTTATGTGCCAAGGGCCATATTTATAGATTAAGTAAAGAAATTACTTATCTGGAGTCATAAGACTCATTTAAAAAGAGGTTGTACTATTTGGACAAGTTTCATAATTATCTTTTAAATTTCTAATTTCAATCATCATTTCCCTTGAATTTCATACTTCAAAGTAAGGAAAGGAAGTATCTTGAGTAACAGTAATTATTTATAGTGTTATTTAATCATTACAATTTTTGCTGAACGTTAAATTATAATTTAAGTTCTGATTATATCTACTGTAACCAGTAAATTTTCAAGTTTTCAACCTCCTATGTCAAACTGAGGTCCACAGGATACTTTTCTGTATAATTTCTTATTAGTAGTATAAACTGGTCTAAGGCGTTTATTATTTGTTTTTACATGTAAATACCGCTGGATGAAGGAAACCTCTATCGTCCACGTCGCTGTGCCAGACCTGTAGAGGGAGAACCATACGCTAAGACAACCTTTTTGAAGTCCTAGATCACCTCAAGTTAGCTAAACTTGGGAATAGGCAGAAGCAGGATTCTAGTAAAGGTCCCAATACGGTTGCATGGATATAGGATAGTTGGACAAGATAGGTATGAATTGGTAAAATCAAATAAATTGTAAAGACCAGTTAAATTTGTTAATCTTTAATAATAAAGTTAATTTCCTTTTCATCATATAACAAGCTTATTTATAAACCGTATTTCAAGTAATATTTGGAAACTAAATTTTCAGTAATCAATTGTATTTGATTGCATTTGTAATATAATTTTAATTATATCGATCTCAATTATATTGATAACTGCAGTGCACATGGTACCATAACTTGTAATTTAATCATATAGTTAATATATAATTTGTTTTAAGTTGACTTCTTTGATTTACCGCAAGTGGCGCCTTTATAAATTTAACCGACAAAGGAAGTAACCTAACTCACACCCTCAAATAAACTAAATAAATTAAGTTTTGCTCTATCCTTACAAATTGGCGACTGAACTAGATATTCATTACAAAGTGGCACACTAATTAGTTACAATGGATGCTGTGAGACAAGCTTTACTAAAAATTATAAATGAACCTACTGGAGAGTTCTCAATTTTCATGCTGGAGAAATATGGAGACAACACAACTAGGCCCATCAAGGTTATGTTTGAGTCAAGAGAGGTTGCAAGATCTTACCTAAAACTTAAACGCAATGTGACTGAGCAGAATTTCTATATTAAAAATGACTTAACTATAACGCAGAGGAACTACTTAAATGGGATCTTGTAAGAGCTGGAAGAGAGAAAAACTCAGGGTGAGTCTGACCTTAAAATCAGGTATATTATAATGATACTCCTAAAAGTATTAAATCAAAACCTCAAATATCAGTATCATTGCAGTCAATAAAGTGGATGATCTAGAAAGTGGGATTAACAATGAAACAAGCACAATTACATCCCTGACACACGTTTCATAACAAACAGTAAAAACAAATCTCAATTATACATTGCACATGTAAACATTCGATCATTGATTCCATCATTCTCAGCTACTAAGACCTTATTCTGCAAGAACAATTTCATGTGTTTGCGATCACTGAAACATGGCTGGTGCGCGACTATCCGGATAACCTATTAGTTATTCCTGGGTACTCTCTTCTTAGATGGGACAGAATATTAATCATCTGCCAGTGGCAACCCCTTCTGATGTATGGGTGCCTGCAATGCACCTGGAGGAAATTAAAAGAGAATTACTTTCTATAAAAAAACAGAAATGCGTCGGGATGGGATGAAATTTCAGTGAAAGTTTTAAAGTCACTTCCAGATACGGCTTTAGCCATTCTAGAGGCCATGAATCGATTCTTTTGTACTGGTGTATTTCCTGATAGCTTAAAGTTGGGCAAGGTGATTCCTCTTTACAAGGGTGGAGATCTAGGATCGCCTCCAATTTTCGGCCGATTTGTCTGCTATCCACAGTCTCAAAGCTAGTTGCGAGACTGGTAAAGTGTCAAATGCTCAAATTCCTTGAAAGGCACAACATTCTGTCCCCAAATCAGTTTGGCTTTCAGGATGCAAGAGGCACAAATGACCCAGTATTCTCTTTCGTTCGGGACCTTTACTTCCAGAGGTGGAGATGTGGCTGCAGCAGTCTTCTGTGATCTTACGAAGACTTTAGATTGTGTTGATCATGGAATACTGTTGCGAAAGCTTGAGTATTATGGGTTCCGAGGTACTTCATTGCAATGGTTTCCATCCTACTTATCGGGGAGGGAACAATCGGTAGTGTTCCAGGGTAATACATCCAATATCTTCTGGTGTGCCACAGAGCTCTGTATTGGGGCCTCTACTATTCCTGATTTATGTCAATGACCTTCCTAATATCGGCATATCGGGAAAATTTACCATGTTCGCTGATGACACCACAATTTTGTGGCACAATAAGTCAGCAGATGATATGGAAATTCTCGAAGATTGATGTAGGAGCAACGGTTTAAAGCTGAATGTGGGAAAGACCAACATCGTGTCTTTTAAATGTGGTCTCCCAGATCGCACCCTGAGGTCAGAGCCTCTTGAAATCCAAGGGGTGCATAGGTTCTTGGGGTTGTATATTGATAGCAACCTCAAATGTTCCTCTCACATATTGGAAACCTCAAACTGAGTCGCACGTGGCTGTTACGCAGTGAGAATCGTGGCTTATGAGTTGGGTGAAGGAATAGCCAGAGGAGTTTGTTTTGCTTTAGTCGAGGCTCACCTCCGTTATGGCATCTGTTTTTGGGGTTCATGCAGAACTTATCTTCTTCAATCACAGTTCGTCTTGCAAAAGAGAGCACTTAAATATTTGTGTGGAATCAATGCATTTCAATCTTGCACACCATTTTTTAAATCTTGAAAGATTTTAACTATGTGTTCTCTGTTCATTCTGGAGACATGTTTGATCCAGTCAAAGTATAGCAATTCTATTACCTCAGGAAATACAGTAAACTCTACCAGATCATCAGCACTTTTATGCAAATAAAAACATGTTTAATCACCTTGCTCTAAAACTCAAGGAAAATTGAAAGTAAAATCAAATGTTGTTGGGTAGGGCATATTACATGTCTGAATTTTGGACTGATAACTTGGAGCTGTGATATTTCATTTTTATTTGTTCCATAGGTTTTTAATGTGTTGGTCTTAATTGTCTGTTTGTAATTAAATATAATGTGAAATCTTAGATTGGATGTTTTGTCTTCTGATTTTAGTGCCTTTGTACAGTTGACTTGACTATAATGCTTTTGCTAATTTGATGATTTTGTTGCTCCTCACATTTATAGGTAAAATTATTTACTTTGGATAACTTGTTTTGAATTTGACTTTAACCTTAATTTAATTTTTTTTTATTTTCAATTGTTAGCCTGAATACCAAACAAAACTCCATTTTGATTGCTCCTTTGAAGTAGTAATCGAAGACCGCAATACCACAGGGGTAATACTAAAATAATTAGAGAGGGGATCACTTCTCTGGTACACAGAAGGATCAAAGATACTCTGCACCTTTAGGAAACACTCCCACCATCTTTCAAGCAGAACTAAATGCTATCAATATAGCCATCTCTGAAGGTGCCAAAAAAGGCCTACGAGGTGCAAAGATCTATATCCATCAGATACTTAGTCAAGCAGCCTCAAAAGCGAACCAACTGTCGGCTGGTGTGGGATTGTCGGATGGCTGCAGATCAACTGGCAAACAGAAACAGACTCACCCTAATGTGGGTACCAGGGCACAAGAGTGTGGAAGGCAACGAAGCCGCTGACCAACTCGCACGGAATGACGCATAGACTGCGTTTTGTGAGCCTGAACCATTCTGTGGCATCACTAGAGGGCACATAATGAATGAACTCGTAAATTGGGAAAAAGGGGACACATTGGGCCAATGCAACTGGGCAGAGACATGCCAAAAGAATCATCTCTCACTCGCCAAACTACACAAAAAAGCTTCTCAAGCTACAAAAATAAACGAGATCAAACTAGTCGTAGACCTTCTCACTTGACATGGCCTCTGGAGGTACCACCTCAAGAAAATATGGAAAACCACTGAAAAAGAATGCAGATTCTGCCAAACTATGGAAAGCATCAGAGCACCTACTCTGCGAATATCAAGCATTGACTTGCCAAAGGTTGAGGCATCTCGAAAATGCCCTTGTAACCAGCTCAACCTTCAAAATATTCTGACGTTCTCAAAAGAGATAGGAATTTTTGTGTAACATAGAAGGGTATAAATAAAAGATTAATATCTTGCCAAGCGACCTCTCTACCATACCATACCATAACCTGCATATTTACCTTTCAAACAAGGTAAAAATAAAGAAAATTTTCCGACTAGAAAAATTATAGAGCGAGCTTAAATATGAAATTTTTGATTTTGTTTGAAAAAAAAATAATTATTTCACTTTATTCTTAGCCGTTTTTTACCGTAGGGGTCTTAAAACGTGCACAAACAAATAAAGTTAAAAAAATTGATGGAAAAAATTATACAGGGTTTCAAAAAAGTTCCAGTGCTATTCAAAATTAGGTCATTTTGAAAAAATCCACCAACTTGAATTTTTTTTAATGTCAAATATTTTATTTTGATTTATTAGCATGTTCATTTTGCTTTCAAAAACGCCAAAACAAAAGAAAATCGGCCAACCAAAAGAAAGTTACAGGTCAAAAACAAAATTCCCGTTTTTTTTGGACTACTCTATATTTTAAATAATAATAAAAATAGACACTATGATAAAAAATTAGGTATTGTTTGTGTTAATTTGTATATCTATAGTATTCGATTCCTCTTGGGAAGGTTTTCTGAGAGATAAAACACGTTTTTTAGATTTCTTTTTTGCAGACCGAAATCTCCTTTGAGCTTCAATTTTTTCATTATAAACATAATTTTTATTAGAAGATGAAAACATATGCTTATTCATTATCGTTATTATCTATGGCAGCTAAAGTTGGAGGAAGGGAATTTAGAACATTCTCAATGGCATCTAACGTTTCGTGTGAATGACCAGAATATAAAATTTCTTGAAACTGCATCAAGAGGCTTTGCTGGCGCTCCTCAATTGAAGATTCTGTTTTTGGTTGTTTATCAAGTTGTGCTGCATCAGTTTCATCATTCTCATGACAATCAACAAACTCACTTTCTTGCGGTGAAGAACATAAATTGTATCTACTTCCTATATTAAACAAGTCTTTTTTTGTCAGAAGATGGATTCTTTTCAATGAATTATTATCAGTCATCGAATCACGAATCCCATCCAATATTTCATCAAATGGGATGTTTGCAGCAATCTTAGATGCAATACTGTCTCGTTCTGATTTTGTAAGATGCAGGTGGCCTTAAATGGAGAGCAATAAAAAATTAAATATTATTTTTAAAAAGTACAAGTTACACACACTTACCTATGTCAAGGTCATGTCCAATATGAGACTCAAGGTAGATAACTTTTACATCTCCTGCATTTTCCATGATTACTTTTATACTTGCTGGGCAGTAAGCATTTATCTTGCAAGATCCCCTTTTCTTAAGGTGACGAAACCCTTTTCCCTCTGGAACATAATTTCCCGAGCGGTGACAGGCATAATGTATTGATTTGTGGGACTGAAAGGTCTCCGTGTTCTTTATTACAAACCTTGAATTGGTTTCGTTTTCCGTTTCCTCTAAAAAAAAAATTATTCAGTCCTGTAATGTAAAGTTTAAAATAAAACCTACCTTTCCAATGATTGAATTCTGTCATTGAGGAAAAATTTAAATTACGCAACAGCAGCGGAATATCATGTACGTTTAAAAAATGCTCTAATAATTCATTTCTAAAAGAAGCACCATAATCGCATAAAGGGCACTTTTTTAGATTCTTTACGGGGATTTCACTTTGAAGTGTTTGATCGGAACTTGGATCAGAAATGTGAGTCTTCATTAAATGTCTTCTTAAGCTCTGCCTATGATTGAATGTTTTGGCACATATATTACATCGAATTTTAGAGTCTGGTGAGGTCGAGTTCTTTTTATAGTGCAAGGGCGCTAATTTTGAGACGTCTTTGGGATGAAACCTTCTTAAATGTTTTATCAAATTTGATTTGTTACTGTAACTGGTTTCACATTTTACACAGCGGTAACTCATCTTTTAAATTTGCCTTATAATCAATAGCATTATAAATTAAACAAATCTTTAAAGTCCAACGAAATAACGAAAAGTTCAAAGCAAAACTTTTATTTATTTATTTTATGGTGGTTATGTTTGACACTTTGACAGTACAACTGAAAGGGAGCGCAACGTTGCCAACTCCAAACGTATAGAATTACCCATGTTTTTACGTTTCAGCGAATTGTTTCCAGTGGCTCTAGTGGTGCAATGGTAGGATTCCGTGTTCGATTTCCGTCGGTGGCAAGCTTTTTTTTAAATTTGGGTTAAGTTTTATTTGTTTGGCAGAATTGGCATCGTTGCACTCCTCTGATTTATATTTTGTGACCGTTGCTGTTTAAGGTTAAGTTGGGTTCAAGAATCAGTTGATATTTTCAGAGTTCGGGATCAAGGCTTCCGGCGCTGCTAGATGCTCGTAATTACACGCCCTTTACCACTAGCAGCTAAGCCCGACGCAAAACAAATGACCTCCTGGCCCTCCGCTCGCCACGCTCGCTCCGCGTCGCAGTTAAACGAAACTAACCCAAATTTACAAAAAGAAACATAACCTCAAAAAAGTCTCTTGCTACCGACAGGAATCGATCACGAGACGCCATATCGGAAACCCAGAATCATACCACTGGAGCCTCTTGGAACAATTTCGCTACCGCGTATAGACACGGGTAAATAACGAAACTCGTTCTTGGATCATTTGTTTTGCGTGGGGATTAGCTACTATTCGTTTTGCCAAATGTCTGTCAAAAAATGAGCATGCGCGAAGCCTAGCAATTTCGTAATCGAAATCCATTCCAGACTCGCCTCTAGCGAGCAACGGTTATAAATCAAAATGGACTTGGTTTGTTTGGGTTAGCATGGCCCTCCGCTCGCTTCGCTTGCTCCGGGGCCCAATCAAACAAAACTAACCCAAGGCATGCCCAAAATTTTGATTTTTTTTTTACAAACGTTTCTGTATCATGCTTCTAAATAGTAAGCAAGAGATAGAGCGAGAGAAAGATATATATGGAGCGCGAGAGAGAGAGGGAGAGAGAAAGATAGAGAGAGCAAACTTGTCAGTCGAAAATACATTTTTTTTTTAGTTTTTATCTTCATTTTGGGCATGCCTTAGGTCAGTTTTGTTTGGTTGCGCCGAGTGTATGTAGTGAAATATTTGACAAATATATACGTACAAAGGAAACTTAGAGCTATATCTATCACGGTAACTAATCAGCTTTCAGTTTACAGATTTCTTTGCGGTGCAATGAGTTGAATTGAATTGTACTATTAACTCTACACGCATGGCCCTCCGCTCGCTTCGGGGCGCAACTAAACAAAACCAACTGAAACTAACCCAAATTTACAAATGGAAACAAACATAACCCTTAAAAAAATAAAGAAAACATGTGTTGTCCCCGACGGGAACTGAACGCTGGGTGTCCATATCGCAAACACAAAATCTGACCACTAGACTTGCTGGAGCAAACTGACTGAACCGTAGATAAAGTGAACGAGACGTTAATCCACCAATCAGATGCGACCAATATAGCATAGTGGCGTATGACTGTAAAGGATCTTTAAACGCGTGTAATCTAATGAGTGTCAAACGTCTGGCAACAGTGTGCCGACATTTGACACTTGACAGTAAAAAGAAGGATATTTATTTACAAGTAAAATTTAAATTTTGTGAATTTAATTTGGTTTAATGGGGCTATGAGTCGCTTTAAATTAGGACTGGGACAAAAGGAAGGCATTTCGTTCTATGCAAATGTCTCCTAGTTGATATTTTCACCTGAAAATTGGTTTTCAGGTGTGTATTGTCTATATTTCTACTGCTTTTGTGAACGAGCGGCTAAGGATCGCGGCCAACATTAACGCTGATTGGCTAGATTTCCACGCCATGTTTTACATGTATTACAGATTACAAGTAATATTTCACTTTTCGCATGGCCCTCCGCTTAAGTTTTCAAAAATCTATCCATGTAGTTTGTATTGTCCTATTTTTTTTGTTACCTGGAATATCTGGATAATTCATGAAACTTAAAGGTTTTTTTTTATTGTAATATAAATTGAATTTGTCCCAACCCGTA
>MU195273.1:2054-16237 GCA_016904865.1 Pissodes strobi
TTTTTTTTTTTTTTTTTTTTTTTCTTACACCTACACACCTAGCTGTGTAGGTGTAAGGTCGTTACTTTGTTCAGGACCATCTGGTGCTTCTGATGTTGGTAAGTCTTGATAGTCTTGATTTGGCTAAGTTATTTCCTCAGCTAGCGTGAGAGGATCTTCTAATGCATTTGCAAATGTAAAAGAGTTTCCTTGGTTTTGCTACTTATGATATCGATTGCATCTGCAAATGCAACGATCTGTTAGCCTATTTACAGCATCTGCAAATGCTGCAATTTCTGTTTTTGAACAGAAAAATAGGTTCATGAATATGTTCACTATCTGCAACTGCAATTGCAGACAGTGGGTACGATCGATTGTATCTGCTAATACAACGAACTATTCACCTTTTTGCTTGCTGCTTAACCCTGGTTATGCTTTCGACTGCATCTGCAAATGCAACGATTTTTTAGCATATTTACAGTATCTGCAAATACTGTAATTTCTGTTTTGAATAGAAACCAAGAGTGTAATAATTCGCTACCTCCAATGCAATGATTTTATGTAAGAGCGTTGCAATAGTATGGTGGTTATTTGTTTTTGTATCTGCAAATACATAGCACTATACCGTTTTATTTTTGTCAGTACATATATCCTTTACATCGGCAAATGTAGGGATATAGTGTGCCTCTAACTACTTTTACATAATATACCTACTGGGGCGGAGGCTGTTGGGGGCCCTTCACATCTGCAAATGTGAAGGCCAATTTTAGTTAAAGTTATTCGCATCTGCAAATGCGAATTTGTAAATAGGTATTATTATCAGTTATTAACATCTCCTGCAAGCAATGTTTACTCCAATTTTTTCCCTCACCGGACGTCTCATGTCAACACGAATTGTTTAAAAATAATGCGTTCCGGTATTACATTGCTTCGACAAAGCCGAACGATAACATTCCGCCTTTTTTCCTTCATTTTGGGTTAGCTTTGGTTAGCACTTTTAGTTCTTGTTGATTTAGCCTCCGTTGCGAGCAAAGCCAACGGAGGGCCATGCAAGCTATAATAATACCCAACTTGGGATTTAGTCGCTCGTAAATTATGCGTCAGCTTGCCTTTGTGGCTAGTTTTTAGAGGTTAATGTCGTGAGAAAAAAACACTCTTCGACTTACTCAAAATTTTAATTTTTTATTTTATTTTTATTTTTTTGAAAAGTATTTGTTAATACAGTAATAGCAATAATTACAATATACATAGTCCTTATTCCTCTAGACAGTGTTTTTGAACACTGGTATTGAGGATAATTGCATTTTAGTAATAATAACAGTATGATTTCCTATAAACTCTCTAGTATTGTGGCTATGAATATCCTTTGAAAATATTATGATAATATTTTAATTTTGAGTTTTATTTATTATCCTGTAAATAAGTTTATTCTGTTCAAATTTTAATACCTTATGTAATTGCCGTACTCTTAAATTTTCATATAGATCTGCAGTATGAGTCAGTGGATCATAATTAAATATAACTTTGTTTTTTGTTTTGCAATATTTGCATCGAATCGAATTGTAGTTTATAGTCCCACATGTGCCCCATACGGGGATCAAATATCGAAAAACGAATGATACGAAGGCATTATAACCATTTGTTTCTATTTTTATATTCATTTATATGGTATAAACGTTTTATTATATGTAAAACATTAATAAATGTGCAGGTCGACCGGTATATATTTCCTCCTTTTGATTGTGTTATGTAAACACTTTTTGTGATTGAATAGTATATTTCTTTGGTAGGATGTACGATTAGACGAGATTACTAGCGAACGGTTCGAATAGCTCGTATCGTTAACTGTTGCTTATTACTTATATTCATTTCGATATAGTATATTTCAATTCCGAATATATTGTTTGATTCTGTGTAATTGTGCAAAGACGACAAATAAATGTAACAATGTTTTGTCATGCCCTCGTATATAAATAACAGTTTGTTAGTATAATTGAAATCGCAGTGAGCACATTTAATTTTTGTTTACTGCTTCATTCGCATTTTTGACTGTATCCCGTTCGCACTCTATTTTATTCTAATAAGTATAGTTAGTTTTAGAAGTTTGAGAGTATTTTCCATTTCAATTTTATTAAGTAAAAAAAATAAGGGTTACAAGTGTCATATTTATTCATAATACTCAGTTTAGTATTATACACATTTAGTTTGCTTTTATACAAGAGATTCTGTTTTTATATATTTAAGATAACCAGGTATTTATGTATATTTGAAATTTTGGCATATAATCTTATATGGACTCACCCCCTGATTCGCTTCTCCCGATGCATATTGCCCCCTTTTTTCGCCTCCTTTGCGAGCAAGACGTATCACTAACACTTCACTATACTAGAAATACGATTTCTAGGCATTTTTCTTCTTAAAACTAAAAGAAAGAACCGATTTACGGATTCTTGCTTGTCACCGACCGGTACAAAATTGTAATGACGCATCAAGGCGATGCATGAGCTCGAGCGGCTAGCCAGGGTCGGCTGAATCACCATGTTTTTAGATAACTTCTTTAAAAATTGTACCGATTGGGAAAAAGTTGTATACTACAAAGTGTAATGAGGGATGGCGGAGATGCGAAGGATAATTATTATCTTAAGTATAAAACATGTCAACACGGCACAAATGATCTTTGCTTTGTTTAACAAATTTCCGTGCCTGAAGCAAAATCACAAGTTTTTTGTCTAGTGCGCTATTTAATTAAATTAAGCAAATCATGTTTTTGAATTTAGCATATTTGTATTTAAAATGCAGGTTATTTTCTTTAAGCAATGTTTGTGTGAAAGTAACAGATTATATTTTTAAGCTTAGCAAGTTTGCAGTTAATTAAAAAATCATAATTAATACAAAACTTTTAGGACAAATAACCATAGATTTGTTAATCAAGGGTAAGTGTTTGAAACAAGATCAAAAGTTATTTGCTTAATACTATGTATTTAAATGAAACAAATCATGCTTTTGAATTTAGTATAATTGTATTCAAGATGCTGTTATTTTCCTAAACAAATTATATTTTTGAGCAATATAAAACTTGTCGATATAGGATAAATAATCATATATTTGGCAAAGAAGGGTAAGTGTTTGAAACAAGGTCACAAGTTATGTACTTAATACACTATGTATTTAAATGAAACAAAGCGTGTTTTGGAAAAATTGTATTTAAGTCATGTTATCTTCTTAAATTATGCATGTTTCGATGAAACAAATAATATCTTTGAACTCTTTGAACGTTTTTAATATAAAACTTGCTTTGCCTGACAAGGTTAGGTGTGTGAAACAAAACTGTAAATTCTATGTTTTGTTTGTCTGCATGGAAAAAATCATATGAAGAAATCATATGTAATATAAAACATGTCTATATTGAACAATTGATCGTAAATTTGTGTAACAAGTTTCCCTGTCAGACACAAGATCACAAACTGTTTGCCTAGTACGTTATTTGTTTAAATTAAATAAATCATGTTTTTGGATTTTACATATTTGTATTTGAGATGAAGGATATTTTCTTAAAACCATGTTTGTTGGGAAGAAATGAATCATATATTTGAGCTTAACAAGTTTGTAGTTAATTAAAAAATCATATTTAATATAAAACTTATCTATATAGGACAAATAATCATCGGATATGAACTTTATTCTAATTTGATAAGATACCAATCCGAGTGGCCCCACTGTCCTCTTTCCAGTCTTTACAATTATATTAATTTAGTATCTAATCAGAAAAAAAATTGTATACATTTTAAAACTTGATAATAGAGAAAAATCGACCAAAGCTCAACACAAATTCAATCATTGAATAGCACTCGAAAGCCAGATCATTGTTTTTCCAAATCCATGTCATTAAAGACGATCGTTTCCTAAATACTAAAGACCGCCAGTAAATAAAAAGGAATTTATGTCAATCTCATTAGCAATAAAACTGAAATAAAATGTACTGAAGCGACTAGTCAACAAATTTATTGAAGTCCCTTTTAACTATAATGAAATTTTAGTTCATTAAGAGATCAAGCATTGGCAATCAAATTCAATTGTTTCGAAGATATTTTAAACGACGATGTAGAGTTTGGATTTTAAAGCTAACCATACACGATTCAATTATTTTATTCATGTAATTTTATTAAGGTACATTTATTTAGAAACGGTTTTAGTTAATTTGAAAAGTTCTCAACCTTTTCAAAAAGGTTGGAAATTAAGATATTTTTAATACAATCTCATTTCTTGGTCAACTCGGTATAAAATCAGCACTGTAAATCAATTAGATATAGATCTCACAACGGTAATTTCAATAATCCTATTTCGTCTGTATGGACTACTTATCTAGAACCTACTAAAAAAAATCGCCTACCTATGACTCTATAAAAAGTGTATAGTTTTGAAAAATATTGTATATATTAAGCTTTCATACGGGGTTTTCTCTTTCTTTTTCCAGGATGGGTCAATAGAATTTGAGGAATTCATTAGGGCTCTATCCGTGACGTCGAGAGGCAATTTAGATGAAAAACTACATTGTAAGTACCATTTTATAAGATCTTCCGATTCATATTTCATCCCTTTTTAAGCCCTTCTGTCAAGGGTTTTGGAATGATGGACGACGGTTCATTTTTATAATACTAGTTAATGCCGTCCACTATTAAGATACATAAACAAATTATTGAAATATTGGCCTACGGAGTTATACCAGAATTCACAAATATTCCTGCAACAGCACTGCCTGGTTTGTTGTATTAACAAAAACAATTAAAGGTTGTATGACATATTACAGGGTGCTTCAAAAGTTACTCGACCATTTTCTAACGGTACAGCTTTCCTTACGTTTTTACGTTGGGTCGTTGCGCCCTCATTCACTTTCCTCCTGTTCCCTTTAAAATTCTTGAATATTTTGAACTGCTTTCTTCTCTCAGAAAACATTAACAATACGTGATGATATTTAAACTAAGATTTCGTATTGAAATAGTGCTGTATGTGAAATGGCGTCAATTAAAATGGCATTGTAATAGAAAAATGTGTCATAAAATAGCCCGTAGAATCCTAATACTATAGCGCTGTTAAATAGCCTTGTAATAGAAAAACATAAGTACCTAAATAACGCTATTATCAAAATAGCGCGTAATATAATGGCGAGGAAATAATAGAGCGTGTTATAAAAGACCTTTTAAACTTTAAATTTGAAGGATCTATTCTAATTAATTAATAAGTCTGAGCTAACGGGGAGGAGCTAAAGTTTGGGTTAGTTTGAGTTTGCTTAAAGGAACTAAATTAAAGTGTTTTAATTAGTTATTTTTGGCTACTTTGCAGGAGACAATTTAAAGCTCGGTCCTCCATATTAGCCCGCACTACATCTACGCTAGCCCAACCTTACCAAAATTAACACAAACTAACGGTTAGTCAAGTTATAGCGCGCTCTAATTTCATTATCGTTACTGGCGCTATTTATTAGGCGCTTTTTCGTCATATGCTGTTTTAAAAAGATTGGGACACATATGCACGGTGGCAATAGCGGTGACTTGTATTCTTAATATGTACGTGAACGTTATTTCAATCTTATTGTACCTTATTGTATATACAGTAGGGGCTGGGCTTGGCACAACAGGCACAACAAAAAGTGAAAATAGAAATGTGTGTTACCTACAGGAGGCTTTAGCAAGCCTCAAACATGATATAAATAATTACAATTTACAATTGACATAAATACATACATACATACAGATTAAACAAAGCTCGTCACATGAAGTAATTTAGCAAAATTTCTCCTCGATTATCACGGTTAGTTAGATACAGACTAAGCTCAGCTCTTCAGGCTTGTCTAAAAAATAGAAATACAGGTACCTATACCTACCTATCAATGCATACAGGTGAATTAAAGCTCGGCACAGGAAGTAAATAATATACTTATTTAGGAAGATTTCTCGGAATACTATGGCTACAGGTAGCCTAAGCTCGACTCTTTACCTGTCGCATTCAGCGTTGGCAGCGAAAAATTAAAAATTGTATCATATTTGACCTGAAATTGTACCAGATTTTGCATTTTTTTACAGAATCTATATTATAAGAGAGTTTTTTTTTTATATTTTCGCGATTTTTTTCAAATTTACCGTCATTACCGTATAGGAGGCTCCAACTTTTCCTTGATCAGAAAGCTAGAACCCAGAACATGCAATTGTAAAGCGAAACACATTTTAACCAAGTCGGGCATATACAACCAGCGGAATATAACGGAAGCGCCATCTGTGAAAGTATGTCATAACCCGGCAACTACTAGCACTATGATTTATGCTTCTGTCTGGATCGTATCGACTTTAAACGAAGAAAGCGATAAGTTTCGCCCTCACCCTCACCTGTGTTTGACATACTATATGACATAACAAGAATGGCAAGTGGCTTCGGCAAAACCCATCAAACATTTTATTAGTAATTTTCCAGAAAAAAAGGTTCTTTGGCTGATAGCTCCCAGCCGCAAGAATACAGTGTTATCAATTGTGTAGATCCAAAGGATGTCATTGTTCTTAATGTTGTTGTTACTTCTGGCTTGCAAACAACACAAAGTTTTGTGGCATCGCTTGGTGTAATGTACCTTCAATGTAAATATAACTTTCTAATATATAGATGCGAATTTCATCGGAATTTCAAATGTCGGTGATCCATGTAGTTCGAGAAGAAGAAGCAAAACAGGTTATTATTCATTACTTCTTGAATCCTCCAATCATACGGTACCTTAACTACCTCAGAATTTTCCCCTGGTGAATTTTGAACACAATCCTTTATAATATAAAATTCCTTCGCCATTTTATCAAGAAAACTTCAATCTTTTCACTTGAAGACAACATCATAACCTCAGTATTAGACCCAAGGCTTTCAGAAACTTCTCGTCATTTCTACTCATACTATGTCTAGTCGATTTGACATCTGATTCATCGCAGACGATATATTTTACTTTTATTTAGAATATTGAGAGATTTTGGTTCAATTCGCCATTTTGAAAACTAATTATGGAAATTTCCTCAATTCTAGTTTATTACAAATTAGAAAGATTACTGCGCAAGCGGGTGCAACGAGCGAGGACTGTAATCTTCCTCATTTGTAATAAGCAAATTACCATTCAAGTAGTGTACTATACTTTTTCTACGACTATTTTTAAAATGCCGGGTGGTGTGATGTTGTTTAAGTTTTAGTGTATTTTTTTCTTGATCTCGACCGTGATATATTTATCAGATACCGCAATAAGTAAAATGTACCAGAATTTTCAAAAATGTACAGATGTATAGATTGTATTAAATTGTACCGGATCTGTACAATTGTATTAAATCTGGCACCGCTGGTTGCATTATACCAAGAAAGGTTTGCGAAGCTCAACACTTTAGGTTGTGATCATGGTTTTAGTTGTACTAAAATTGCTCACCTCCATTTAATTTCTTGAGCTTATATTCTATTTTCTTATTATTGGAGATATAGTAAAACTATTGACCACAGTTAAAACATTCGTCCCCTTTTTAATGTATTTTTTATCTCTCTTAGATCACTAGATACAGTAAAAATATTTGCCCCCAAGGAAAATTGAATTTCACTTCTAAGCCTGATACTGAAATAGAAATTGTAAAATTATTAGCCACAGTAAAAAATCCTTTACTTTTTAATATCGTTTCTATTCCTTTGAAATGACGAGATGTAGTAAAATGGCTTGCTTCCATTTAATTTCTTGAATTTCATGAACTCCGATTCTATTTTCTTATTATTGGAGATATGGTAAAACTATTTGCCACAGTTTAAATATTCGTCCCTTTTTTTAATTTCGTTTATATCTCTCTTAGATTACGAGATGCCAAATTATTTGCCCCCATCGAAAATTGAATTCCCCTTCTAGCCTGATACTGAAGTAGAAATTGTAAAATTATTGGCCTAGGCGGAAAATTCCGTTTCATAACATAAACCTCGTTTCTAACTCTGTTAATATAGGAGCTATGGTAAAATTATTAGCCACAGGAAAAAATCCATTACTTTTTAATATCGTTCCTATTCCTTTGAAAGGACGAGATATAGTAAAATTGCTTCCTTCCATTTAATTTCTTCTAGCGGAAAATTCAATTTCATTATATAAACCTCATTTCTAACTCTGTTAATATAGGAGCTATTGTAAAATTATCAGAAACAGTAAAAATCCGTCACTTTTTAATATAGTTTATTAAAACATTCTTCCCTTTTTTTTATTTTGTTTCTATCTCTCTGAAATCACGAGTTACACTGCAATTATTTGTCGTCGTGGAAAATTGAATTCCACTTCTAAGCCTCATATTGAAGTAGATTTTGTAAAATTATTGGCCTTAGCGGAAAGTTCAACTTTATTTTTTTAACTTTTTCAACTTTGAATCTATTTTCTTGTCATTGATTGGAGATATAGTAAAACTATTTGTCACAATTAAACATTCGTCCCTTTTTTTAATTCGTGTCTATCTCTCTTAAATCACGATATACAGTAAAATTATTTGGCCCATAGAAAATTGAGTTCCACTTCTAAGCCTGATAGTGAAGTAGAAATTGTAAAATTATTGACCCTAGCGGAAAATTACATTTCATTATATAAACCCCGTTTCTAGCTCTGTTATTATAGGAGCTATGGTAAAATTATTAGCCACAGTAATTAATCCATCACTTTATAATATCGTTTCTATTCACTTGAAATGAGGAGATGTAATAAAATTGCTCGCCTCCTTTTAATGCCTTGTCACAGGTATAACATTCGTCCTTTTTTAAAATCCGTTTCTACCTCTCTTAAATCATGAGATACAGTAAAATCATTTGCCCCCGTGGAAAACTAAATTACACTTCTAAGCCTCACATTGAAGTAGGTTTTGTAGAATTATTGGCTTTAACGGAAAGTTCAATTTAATTTTTTAACTTCGTTTCTAGCCCTCTTAATATAGGAGCTAAGATATTTGCCACAATAAAAAACCCATCACTTTTTAATATCTTTTCATTTTCGTTGAAAGGACGATATGTAGTAAACTTGCTTACCTCCATTTAATTTCTTGAACGTCAATTCTATTTTCTTATTATTGGAGATTTAGTAAAATTATTTGTCACAGTTAAAACATTCGCCCCTTTTTTAAATTCGCTTCTGTCTCTCTTAAATCACGAGATACTGTAAAATTATATCGATGGAAAATGAAATTCCACGTCTAAATATTATTATTGGCTCTAGCAGAAAACTACATTTTATTTCTTAAATTTCGTATCTTACTCTCTTTTAATATAGGAGCCTATTCGACATTTGTTTTTAAATTGCTAATTGTCCTGCTCAGATTATTTAATTAGTTTTGATTTGTGAATAATTTTCTTTTCAAATATTATCGATATTAGGATTGTTTACTTACTCTCTTAGAGCAGGATTATTGTGGTGAACTTATTTTCCTCGTAGGGTAGCTCCATCTTCATATGTTTAAATTCTATTTCTACGCTCATAAAAAGATAAAATAAAATAATTTTTCCAAGCAAAAATCAGCCGCTTTTCATCAATATTTTTTCCATCTCTCTTAATATAAAAGAAATAGCAAAATTATTTGCCACAGTGAAAAACTATCTATTTTTACCCAAATTTGTTTCTCTCTTAATCCCGCAGATATGATAAAATTATTTACACAAGCGGAAAACTATTTTTGCTTAATTTAATTTTTATATATCATAAAACTATTTGCTCTCCTGAAAACTCCATATTTATTAATTCAACTCACTGAAAATAAAAGTTAGCAGAGACGAACATATCTGAAGTTGAGGTTTTCTAAACCTCATCAAAAGAAACCTGAATTTTATGGTTTTCAAGCACATCGAAACGACTAATGTTGAGCTGCAAAAAACTTAATCAAAGCAAAGCTCAACTTCTGCAGTAACTTTCAAACTTAAATCCTTTCATCCGGAATAATATCGTAAACGCGGACGGCCTTTTTAATCCTTTTTTTTCAGCTTGACCCTGAACCGAACTTAAAGCGACGACTAATTTAGCACCCTTACGAGTTTTATTTGCATTCAAAATCTAAATATTGCGGTCCCCCGTTGGGATTAAAATGGTTTTAAACCCGAAAAGGACTTTCCTGGTGAAAATATGACTGTCTGGATCTGGATTTCGTATTTGGCGAATATGGGTCATATAACGGTTACGTTATCGATCGCTATAAGCGCATTAATTGAATACAAATTAGAATTAGTTATAGGACGTTGGAGGGACCCAGCATATTTTGCATCGAAATGTATAACATACATATTCACTTTTAATAGACGAATATCATTTCTGTAATGGTGGTGTGTCAGGGAAAGATTACTATTAATATCACACATTCGTCAAACTTCGCCAATAAATTATTTTTAAAGAAATATGTCTACCATATTTGAATTTGAACTGAATTGTTGAAAGTGGGTCTAAGTAATGTCGACGTTTACAGTATTATAAAGCTGTCTTTAAGACACACTGGGAAGCTAATTAACAGAAAAGAACTATTCGATATAGAGCAATGAACAATTCTGCAAATAGCTAATTGTCTTTAAAATAACTACATAAAGTAGGAATAAAAGATGTTGCTTTAAATTGAACAGAATAAAAATGAGATTTCAATGGAATTAAGATAAATGTGAATTTTCCAATTGAAGTAATTTTAAACCAAGATTCTAGTTAGGACGGAATTCTGATGAAAATCGTCAACAAGAAAAATAAAAAATGGAAAGAATAATTGATCTTTCACATTTCTGAAAACTAGCAAATTGACGCATACATTTCATTAACGTTAATATATTTTGAGAACATGGCTTTCCACCATTTCGTCTTACTTTGGATAGTTAAGACATAACAATATTTGTGAATTTAGCCTTTTGCCCTATCGTTGGAATTAAGGAATGTAAATAATTGTAGATCGAGAGTCACGTGACCTATTTACCGGTCAAAAAGAAATCTGCAAAAGTAGTGAAAATTTAAGCAAGTACGGTATACCTCAGAAAATCAGAGCATGTGGGATACCTTTATTTTTCTAAAAAAATGAACTATTTTCGAAATAATTTATTTTGAAAAGTGATGTTTGGTGACTTTAAAACCCTGTAAATATACTTATTTTGAAAAGTAAAATACGTAGTTGACGCATCCCATACTTTTTCAACACTTTGTGAATTTGATGCATTATATTAAATACAGTGTGTCTACGGATTAGGATGCAAAGACGAAAACACGTTCTTCTTCCCGCCTTTAAGTATTCTTACTGAAAAACCCCAAAAACTATAATTTAATTAGAGTTTTGTTTACAGAATGTCGCAATCAGAATGACATTTAAATTTTTGATCTTACTAAGCAAAATATCTTTCTATATGTTATAGTTCTTGAAAACTTCGTAAGTAAAATCTTTATCTAAGTTTTAGTTACAGGGTGTGCCAAAAATTAATTTTAAGACTCATTCTTTCTAATTTAAATTTTGACGGCAGAGTGTCTTTAAACTGCGATTTCTCACATTTTTAATAAAACAATTTTTTTAATTTAGATGCCCCAAAAAATCTTTCAAATAACCAACGCATTAAATACAGAATAGTTTCTTCTTTCAAGAGAACAATAACATCCTGAATTACCATGTTTAGGTAGTTTAAGTTAGGAGTGAGAGTTCGTATTGGGTGAGACTTAGTACAAACGTATATTAAATTTAAAAAAAAAATGTCCATCAATTTTAAATTAAAACTCTTGTTCTTCTAAAACATATAAATTCGCTTATTTGGACATTGTGCTATTTAAACTGAAATTTAGAATATAGTTTTCGAAATCTTATTAGTAATTTAATGGCGCATACTGAACAGTTCTAGCTGTTTAGGTTTTGCAGAAATAAAAAAAAAATAAAGTTATGCATTTTAGAAAAGTAACTGAATTGCTAGGCAATTAAACCGGAAGTCAAACATTTTGAGAACGAAAAAAGCAATCGCTTCGTGGTTTGTAAAATTTCAAACAAAGTTTAATTCTCAACACGTACGCCTGTTTGGTAAGATACTTTTACTTTGATAGCATTTTTACAGCATGTATAAAAGAAGTGTGTTTTTTTTAACCAAAATTTCTAAGTACATACGGAGTAAAATAAATATTTTTAAATGCCATATATTAGTTCTTTATTAATAAATAAGAAAAAAATTATCAAATTTTTGACGTCTCTCTTCATTTATTAAATATGGTTTTTGCTCTAAAACCTTGTATATTGCAGAATTTTGTGTTAATAAACCTTACTCTATTTTTTAGAAGATTTTATGAAAAAAAAAAATATTTTTTTAATTTTTTTAAAAATCCTGATGCAAAATTTATTTATAATTTACATTATTTGTTAATTAAAATATTTATTCTAATGGAACCAAATATTATAATATAATAATATTATTTTCTTACTCTAGTGTAGTGATGTCCTAGAAAGCAACTCCGTTAGACAAAATGCACAAAAATTGTATGAAGTTATATTTAAAATTTAAGAAATCAGCTGATTCAGCTAACTTTACAGGGCGCGTTTCAAATTTAAAACTTCCAAAGGTGATGTTTGTCTAATAAAATTACAAAAATGAACATATGCCAATAAAGGATCTAGCGCCTTAGGTCTTGAAAATAAAGCAATGTTTGCTTATAAAAAACACTTCTTTTATACTTTATACTGCAAGGGCATCACCAGCTTGTGAGCTAAGGGGGGGGGGGGGGGGGCAATCTGACATTTTGACACTAAAATCAAAGTCGAAAATACATTTTTAAATGTTTGTTAGGTAAATATAATAGATATCTTCTAGTGCTTCTAGTTGGGACAACTGCTCCCCTCCCGACGCCCTTATTATACTGTATTTAATCTTATTTGAATAATGCAATAAAAACTAAATTAAAAAGATTCAGCAACTTATGAATGGATTACCTGCCACTGGTCACCACAAAATGAAAGAATGAAAATTTACCCATTGCAAAAGAGATAGTTCTAGAACAAAATCTTCTCTTACAAAAATACTGTAAGTTTTACTAATAAAAAAAAAACATGAAATTTACAGTGCTTTAGAAAGAAATCACAATTTGATACACGAAGAGGGATCGGGTCAGTACTCGTATTCTACAGAAATTCAGATTAGTTCTTTAAAATAAACATTATTCAATATTACACACAATAGGTAAACTCACAATCTGACTCAATAACCCCCGAAGAAGTAGGAAGAACATAGGAGAAATGTTCACCAAAAGTATTGTAACGGAACTGACTTTTAATTTTCAGAAGAAAGCCCAAGTTACGTACCTTAAATCCCTACCTATTTCTCATCTTGATAATACAATGAATCGTAATCAGAATCAGAATATCGTTATTAAAAAAATATATACAATTTACCAAAGAGGAATTGTCACTTGAGTTAATAGTGTCAAATGTAATACTAAAAAAGAAAAAATGTTACTACAGCCCTGGTCTGTTATATAATACTCAAGATATGAAAAATAAAAGCAAATAAATATAAAGTTGTTTAAACATCTGAATAATTTAAATCTAAGTAATATCTATATAAGCTTACCATTTAGAACCCTAATAGAAAGTTAAAAGATAAAGCGTCTGATGAATAAACACGGTTACGTTTAAAACAATAAATATACCAAAGTTGAATATTCCATTTTTTTAGAGGTTTTAAATAACCTTATTTCTCAGTTTTCAGCAAAATATTTCTTAAGAAATGTGCATTTTGTTACGGGTACGTTGGAAACCGTTCATAAATTTTTTCAATTACGTATCTGTATGAAGAATCGTCATTAGCATAACATTGTATTAAATGTATTCTTTGGTCCGTTGTTAACATTATAAATGAAATACCATTAAAAGTTACCGACTTAATGATGATTTGCTTGACACTGTCACGCACACAACTTGTCAGTGAACGAAATTTGGTGAAACGCAAATTTTATACAAGAAACTCGTTTTTTCCAAAGTTGATGAAAATCGACATCTGAAAAGATGGAAAGATTTGAACCAAAATTTTTATGCAGTATTTTGCTGAAAACTGAGAAGTACGAGTACTTAATTCCTTAAAAAAAATTGAATATTTAACTTCTTGGTCACCCTGTATAAAAAAATAATTTTTTCTCTACGACAATCATATTTTTTTAACAAGCAAAAATTTTTATGAAGAATGACTTTTTGTCGAAAACT
>JAEQML010071300.1:0-16235 GCA_016904865.1 Pissodes strobi
TAATGTGTAGTTTATATATATGTTTTATTTATCAAGCTTTTATTTAAACATTTCGAATTTACTTTTATAAGATAGTTGACCATATTTTGTTATGGCAGAGTTTTCTACCTGGTGTCCCCATTAACCAGCTGTGGGTTTTTGCCGCAATATCGAGCCCAATTCTCTTTGGTCCTTTTTATTTTTATTAAGGTTTCCTTCCTGGGATTCTTTACAGTTCAGGCCAGCTGTTGTATTTCAGGAACTGCGCTCGATGGTCATTGTTTTTTTTGCTGGGAGGGTACACACCGGCGAGTGCGTCGCCAAGCAGGCCTATTTTCGGTCTTAACGTAAAAATAAAATTTAGTATTCTTCGGTCCGCGTTTAGTTACACAACCCTAGGTAGAGAGCTCTGCTTATTTAATATTTATGCTGATATCGTATATTTCGTTTACTTTTGTAACTTAGATTTTCAATAATAAATCTTTAACTCTCTCCTGATGTTCGGCCCTGCCAAAACTAAAAGTATTTCAAATTCACGAGTAAATTAAAATAAGCGTATAATCTATCTCTAACGCTAAAATATATTTTTATAAAGCTTATAAAATTTCCAATCCAACGAAAGAAAAATATACAGGGTGTTCCATTAAAAAAAACACACACAAAAGTGTCGTATACACGAAAAAAAAATCAAATCTGCAAATAAGAATAGTCTTATCCATAAAGACAAATATTTGGTACAAGTATATAATGCTTCAGTCAAGTTTATTCAAGGCATAATTTAAATATTCATCTATTCTTGGATGTAAGTTGCGTATTTACTTGATTTCAATTATCTTATAGTTAGAATAAGAATAGCAGGCAGGATATATTGAAGAAAAAAATTCTTCTATGAAAGATATATTTATCTTCAAAGAAGTGTCTGGTATTCTTATTTTTATAATAAACTATTAGGCTTTAATAGAGAAAGTTTGTTCTTCTTATAATAATAATTACCTACACTCCAATCAAGAAACCAAACTCTATTTTTAAGTTTAAATATATATATTTGTACTGACACATCTTATACTTCTTATACCAAGAATAGTTAATATTGCATTTACCTACTATTCTTGAGTACAGACTATAGTCTTCAATGCGTATGATTGATTAAAAACGTTCGTTTCCACGTCTCCTGTAATTTTATTTGTGGTTTTGCTGCAGTAGAGCATGGAAGACGATTTAATGGCGGGCCGTTGTTTTTCGTGTGAAATAGTTAAAAGTGTTTAATGATGGAAGAATTATTGATATCCTGGAACTTGGAACAAATTATTCCAATGTTTTTAGGTAAGTTTTTAGCTATTAAGGTTAATAATAATGTGATTTTACAGTGTAACTGTTATCAAATGCCTACCCACGCTGGCCAGCGTGCACGCTGCCATTTTGATAACAGTTACAATATAAAATCACATTATTATTAATAGCTAAAAGCTTTCCTAAAAACTTTCGAATAATTTATTCCAAGTTCCAGGAGTTCAATAATTATTCCATGTTTCAACACGTTTAACTATTTCACACGAAAAAACAACTGCCCAACAAAATGTATTTTGCATTTCATTGAAGCATGTCGTATGTTTACAGACAGAATAGATATTTTTGATTTAATTCCAATTTATACTTATTTTAAGAATATATTCCATTTTGAAGAACTTGTATTATGTTTACTTAAAGTATAACACATAATCTATTGAAGCATAATATAGGTATAACATAAATATAACAATCTTCATGAAACAATAATACTCCTATACTTGTTTCAAGTATCTACTCTTCTTAAATCAGCACTAACTTAATATTACTAAATAAGAATAGCGTTTTATTTAATTGAAGTATAAGTATCCTTGCGGCATAGGAAATGCAGTTTAGCGTTGACTTAAGATTAATAATCTTATAATATGAATAGCTTTTTTCCGTGTAGAGACGCATTTTGTGAAATTATGGATTTTATTAATCTTATTATTTAAAACACATATAATGTATTATATATTTTTATAAAGCTTATAAAATTTCCAATCAAATGAAAGAAAAATATACAGGGTGGTCCATTAAAAAATATACAAGTTTGACTTATAGCTAAAAATTGACAGCTCACAGCAAAAATCTGATCACGCCACTGGATTCTACGTAAAAAAACTATATAAGGGAAATTTTTTAGCTTATGCTATATGTTAAAGGATAACGGAGATACCAGGGGTCCTGCAATATTTTCGATTTCGCCCTGTATCTCAGAAACGAAGCGGGCTATGAAATTTTTGTCTATACCATCATTCTTTTCACAAAAAAGTAGCACATCAGTATTGCGAAAACCGCAACTCTCTATCTTTACTCGTAAGTGAGATACACCGTAATATCATCGAAAATGGGACACCCTGTACATTTGAAGTTTGATGGCATAAAATGGTACTTTTCGTTCCTAAAGCATCAAATTTAAATTTTAGCTTCATTGAAAGAGTACTGAAAATTTCAAACTTGTCCATGGTCAAGTTAAAACAAAGGCACATAAATGTAAACTTACCTGTTTATTGGCTTCTTTATGGTGTTTTTAATTAACTTTCGACTTTCGTCCCATTATTTACTTTATACCAGTGGTTAAAAATATTGCCTATACCACTGAGCTTATGTTATATTTTGGTCCTAGTTATGGCATGATTGCGTTTCCAAAATCGACTTTAAAAGTAAAGTCTGCTATGGTATAAATCGTTGACTTTTTATTTAATTTCTTTAATATTCTTTACATTACAAAAACTGATTTTTTTTTAATGATATGTTTCATTTGCTGGTGCTCTAATCGTGTTTCATGGACTAATAAAATAAATAAAGTAGATTTTACTACAAGTACCTCGACTTCGAAGAACATTTTCTTACTATAAAGCAATAACAGATAGAAAAAATTCAAAATATTTGCTATATCTTCTTTAGAACTGGTAGATTTTTGGCATTTATTTATCACGGTATGATAAAGTTGATTACAAAACAGTCCAATAAAATGAACTTGAATGCAGGCCATAAAACAAACGAACACCGAATACTACCGATATTATAACGTTCACCAATCAAGGGCGTCGTCGGGAGGAGGCGGTGCAGGAGGGTCAGTTGCCCCATCCTAAACACTAGAAGATAGCTATTTAATACATTTAAAAACTTCAGTGTCAAAATTTCGGATCCCCCCCCCCCCCCCCCCTATCTCACAAGCTGGCGACGCCCTTGTCACCAGTGAATTTATTACGCTCACCATTATAATAGGTCTCGTTAGTCTCGCATAATATTGTATGCCTGTTTATTAAAATGGTTTTCACATTAATCACACAATTCAGTCTGGCAGCAATTGGGTCTTTATGACATCATTATCATCATTAAATTCAGCACTATGTATATTTAACGCTTTTAAAATTAAGCCGCTTAATTTTAGCTTTTAACGACAACTTTATACAGGATACGAACCAAATCAAGAGCTCGAGAAGTGATCTATCTGGCTAGATAAATAAACTTGTATACATATAACAAACTAAGTAAATGCATCATGTGAAACGAAACGTGAATAATTTGGTACATTAACCTTTATCGCCTAAATCCTGATTTACCGAACGATAATCATCATCGTTTTATGGCCGTTCTACAATTAATTATTGCTCATGAGGCTTGTCAAATATCTTCACAAGGTCAAGTGTGAATGAATATGATGACATTATGATCTTTTTGCTCTTGCTTAAGTTTATCATTACTTTTTTTTTAATCGGTTAATAGATATTATGTATAGCATGTAGTGAATGAAACTAGCAGGATCGTAGTCGATTTTAACACATTCCATATTAATATCATATTTATTGTCATAGGATAGTAGTTTAGAATTTTAAAACTACCAAATAAGGTGTGTCCACTACGTGCGCATATTTGAAGTGAAACTTCTTTCGTTTAACTAGATTAAATTGAATTATTTCTTGACAAATTGGTATAGGGTCGAAATTCAATTTGAGCTCAAAATAAAATTATATTATATTAACAGAAAACGAAGTGAAATAATTAGTCAGAAACAAAGAAAATAAATATACAGAAAAACATTATCGAATATAATTAAATAAAAGGTAATTACAAACGAAATAAACCAATAAAACTAATTTAAGCTAGCGAGGTAGTTGAGTGACACTTCTGAAACCAAGGAGAAAAAGGTACCTGAGCAACCAATTTTCAATTAAGAAAAATAGATTTATTATATTTTTGTAAATGAACTTATTTCTTTATAAGTATTGCTCATGGTTGATTGATAATTGAGACCTCGACTGAGCCATTAATCAAAGTAAAACAAACAAAAAATCACTTGAAAATGTGTTACCTCGACCGTTATTTTTAAATTTTATTTATTTATTTATTTATTTTTTGACAATGAAAATTGCAAGTACTTGTAAGAAATTCCTTCCGCAACTGAACTGATTGATCAACACATTGCACCTTGCACACCTACATAAGCACGTCCACATAAATATGCACTTTAAACATCTACCATCTTATATAAGAATATTAAGAATACATGCTCAAGGTCACCGGCTAAGCCCCGCACATATAAAGTATGTTCTCATCGATTGCCATGTTGCCAATTAAGTCCAGGTGAAAGTTATTGTTATTTTTTTTTGTTGGTAATCCCACTTCTGTTAATTTTATAGGATAGAAGTTCAATTTGGGCGCAAAATAAAATTATATTATATTAAGAGAAAACGAAGTAATATAATTAAAGTCAGAATCAAAGAAAATAAATATACAACAAAATATTATAGAACACAATTAAATAAATGGTACTTACAAACGAAATATAACTAATTTACGCGAGCGAGAACTAGATGTCAAGGTAAGTTGGGTGACAGTTCTGAAACCAAGGAGAAAAGGTACCTGAGCCACCAATTTTCAATATTAAATTAAAAAAAATACATTTATTATATTTTTGTTAATGAACTTATTTCTTTATATTGACTTATTCATCTGTCAATATATTATCTACGAAATTAATCAAAAAAGCCACGAAGGTAAGCAGAATAAGCATATTTTGATAAACTCGCTAGTGTGAAGTAATATAACATGATCACACGAGTACGAACCTATGCCGTACTCACTCCAACCAACAACACTAACTATAGTGAACGTGCAATGACTACCAATGGATGACGCGCAAGGTACCCTGCCAGAAAATTTTATTCTTGATAAAAGTTGGTGCTTGACCTAAAACAATAAATGAGTATTTCAGTATTTGCGTACTGCTTTTAGTGCAGGAGCAAATGTAATTTTTCCGAAATTGCGTCAAGAGTAAAATACCTTAACTTATAAAGATACAGCAAAATCTTATAAGGAAAAGTTCTTCCAAATTAAAAAATAATCTAAATATGAAATTTGAGTTAAGTACATCGTACATCAACTTTTAATTTTTATTTCTTTTTCTCGATTTTTTCTCAAACGTTACGCCACTGGTGAATGTTTTGTTCATTTGTTATTAGTATACTTGCCAAGTAACTTGAAAATTTATTTAAGATAGAAATTAGTTACATAGTTGCATAATGTTGCAGTTTTTCCCGAGATAATAGCCAGTTTAGGTATCAGTGTGTTGCAACCAACCATTTTGGTTCAAAATTTTTTCTAATCAAAATCATGAACCCAACTCTTTTCATTTCATGTAAAACAACTAATAATTTATTTATCTTTTGCACCCGATGAGTAAAATATGCCCAAGTATCTTAAAGAGCCTATAGCACGGTATAAATAAGTATATACGGTAGGTTCACTCGAGACAAATTTCCAATTTCGCCGACAGTTTTTAGCTTCGAAGCGAATCCGGATCAATCTCGTTCGCGGCCAGCGGTGGCTACACTACGAGGGAGAATTTACGGTCAGTGTGCAAACGCCTTGATATTCTGTACTGTTGGGTCGCCTTGAATTAAATAATTATTAAGATCGCTACAATGGCGAGATATTGTTGTGTGGATAATTGCATTATAAAAGTGGGTGAAGGATTATCATTTTTTAGATGCTCCAAAGACCCTATCAGGTAAGATTTATAATAATTTTTTAATAATATGAAGTTTTTCAATTACACGTATAATCGGTTTAACAAATATGTCTTTATTCAAATTCTGATATTTACCTAAATTTGGATAAAGACAATAGTGGGAAAAGAGAACAAGTACGGCAAAAATAAAATGCCCGTCACCACTAGCGTGAGCAAAAATCCGTTTATGTTTTAATAATTGCGAATTTTTCACATGACCTTTTGTGTTTTTAAAGCAACTCTTATATTTCAACATTGAAAATGTTTCTATTATCCTAGTAGGTATAGGGCCTCAAATCGTGAAAAAGTGCATGCTACATTTGACACATGACATCATACGCGTGAGAGATCGTGTTAGTTTATTTACTTAAACTTAAATTTGATTTATAAGGTATCGGAATCGATTAAAATGACTAAAATAAATTGGAACTAACTGACACTAACCGAAAGTTGATTGAATGACTAACCAAAACTCGCCAAAAGTAACCAATACGGGCTTAAACGTACCGGTACAGGTTACAAAAATTAAATTAAGTTAAAACTAACCAAAACGAACGGAATTTTAACGACTAACCAAAACTAACCAAAAACATTAAATTTGATTAGGTATAACGTATCGGAATCGATTCAAATGACTAAAATAAATTGGAACTAACTGAAAGTAACCGAAAGTTGATTGAAAAACTAACCAAAACAAACTAAAAGCACCAAAAAGGGCTAAAACGTATCGAACCAGATTAAAAATATTAAAGTAAGTTGAAACTAACCCAAAGTAACCGAATTTTGGCGACTAACCAAAAACATTAAAATTGGTTATAAAGTATCGGAATCGGTTCAAATGACTAATATAATTTGAAACTAACTGTAATTAACAGAAAGTTGATTGCACGACTAATCAAAACTAGCCAAAGTAACCAAAAGTACTAAGGGCTTAAACCTATCGGAACAGATTAAAAATATTAAATTTAGTTGAAACTAACCCAAATTAACCTAATTTTGGCGACTGACATAATTTAACCAAAAACATTTAAATTGGTTATAATGTATCCGAACCGCTTCAAATGAGTAAAATAAATTGGAGCTAACTGAAAGTAACCGAAAGCTGATTGACTGACTAACCAAAAGTAACTAAAAGCACCGAAACCGGCTAAAACGTATCGTAATAGATTTAAAATATTGGAGTAAGATAAAATTAACCCAAATTAACCGAATTTTGGCGACTAACCTAAACTAACCAAAAACGGTAAAATTGGTAATAACGTATTGGAACCGGTTCAAATGACTATAATAAATTGAAACTGACTGAAATTAACCGAAAGTTGATTGAACGACTAACAAAACTAACCAAAAGTAACCAAAAAAACGAAAACATAAGTCAAAACAGATTAAAAATATTAAAATAAGTTGAACCTCACCTAAATTAGCCGAATTTCGGCGACTAACTAAAATTAACCAAAAACATTAAAATTAATTATACTCGTAACGTATTGGAACCGGTTCAAATTCTAAAATAAATAAAAACCAACTAAAACTAACAGAAAGCTGATTGAATGACTAACCAAAACTATCGTATCGGAATAGGTTACAAAAATTAAAGTAAGTTAAAACTAACCAAAAAAACACTAAATTTGATTATAACGTATCGGAGTCGGTTCAAATGACTAAAATAAATTGGATCTAACTGAGACTAACCGAAAGTTAATTAAACGGCTAACCAAAACTAACTAAAAGTAACCAAAAGCGCATTATGTTAAAAAAAATATAATGTTAAAAAGGCATTTCTTTAATTTCAGTTAGTTTTAATTTATTTTAGTCACTTTGAACCGACTCCGATACGTTACAATCAAATTTAATGTTTTCGGTTAGTTTTGGTTAGTCGCCAAAATTCGGTTCATTTAAGTTAATTTTAACTTACTTTAATATTTTTAATTTGCCCGATACGGTTTAGCCCTTTTTGTGCTTTTGGTTAGTTGTTCAATCAAATTTCGGTTAGTTTCAGTTAGTTCCAATTTATTTTAGTAATTTGAACCGGATCCGATACGTTATAACCAATTTTAATGTATTTGGTTAGTTTTGGTTAGCTGCAAAAGTTCGGTTAATTTGAGTTAGTTTTAACTTACTTTAATTTTTTTAATCTGTTCCGATACATTTTAGTTCTTTTTGGTGCTTTTGGTTACTTTTGGTTAGTTTGGGTTAGTAGTTCATCACGCATATGACATCATGTGTGGCAAATGTAGCATGCACTTTTTCGCAATTTGATGCCCCATAACAGGAAAACAGAAACATTTTCAATGTTAAAAGTACTACGGCAGACGTAGCGCGATGAGAGAAATTCTCACAAATGCAGCCAATCACTTGAGAAATGCACCCGGTTAATTGGCCATGTTAAAGAGGACGCCAAATAACTCAGCTAGAGTGGAGGACAGCTCCGCTCGCAATGCCATCTCCAAAAACCGACGATTTCGCAGAAAATGTTAGAGAAATACTCGTAGCGCGAGTAATAAAGTGTTAAGACCTTCAAGAAGCTATAACTTTAGTTTACTAGCTTAATATGTCCTTTTTTATATTTAAATTCCCACAATATTTGTCAGGTACTTTGAACCTTCTGCTTTATACATGTTTTAATAGATAAATCAAGTTACAAACTGTCAAATAAATTATTTTAATTGGTATTACCTTTATTTATAATGTTTTTGAATTTAGTATACGTTACTATTTTGTATAACTTTATTATTAAGTACATAGTTTTATTCATTTGAATCACGTATAAAAATTACCTTAATCGCTCTTTGAAATATCGTGTATCAAATAACAACCGAGGAAATAATTTTGCATCAGCTAATACTTTTTGAATCTCCCCTCACAGACTGCTCGCTGCTGCAGGTAGAGTAAAAACTAATTTTTTACCGTGCTGCGGCTTTTGCGTTTGATCCAAAAACATGAAACGATTTTTGCTGAGTGAATCTACTCGATATTATTATTTGTACTCTGCCTATAGTATAAGACGGAAATAATAGTCAGTGACGTCAGTCACTAGTTCGAAAACAGACCAACGTGAGCGGCCTAAAGTAATATTTAATATTTAACAATAAATCTGGTATGAAATGCTCGCAAAATGCCGCTTGTTCTAAATGCGGACACAGCGTTCCGACACAAAACGTGCACCGCTGCCAAATTCATTGTGGCCCATATACGCGTGTTACGCGAAGCATTTGAAGCAGCTGTATTTTAACAGAGGTTCGCGATCGACGGACGTAAATGTACTGATATTTTACGACCGTCGGGCGGAGGTCGCAACGTTGCAACAGTAAACGAGCATGTACAGTTGCGGCCAAAAAAAATCGGACAGTGAATTGACATTTAGTGTCATTTTCCTACATTTTGTTAAAACTGGCTTTTGTACCTTAGCAGAGATTAGTGTTTACTTGTTATTTACAGGTAGCTGATTTTTTAATAGACACAGTTTCATTTAAGTATCAATTCATCCATTTTATGGACATACATCCTACATATTATTATTATTATTGTAATAAAAATAATATGAAAATCTGGTACTTTTTTAAATAGATTTATGTAATTCAAAAATAGAATAATAAAAATTAAGAAACTAAAGGAACAACATAAACATGATAAACTTCGAAAAACTATAAACAACAATCAATAACAATAATACTAATAATTAATATTTCCTTAGACAGCTATTCTTTTCAATGATCTGCGTGGTATTGAAGTTACTAAAGAATTGCTATATTCTAGAGTCATGCAGTTCTGCCATTCTTCCTGAATTTTTTCCCATAGTACCTCCCTTTCTGGGAAAAAGTCATTATTCTCGTTAATTTTTCGCACTATTAGACCCCAAACGTTTTCCATTGGGTTAATGTCCGGACTTCGAGAAGGCCATGGCAAGATTCTTGTTTGCCTCTCCGCCAACCATTCTGTCACTCTCCTGGCTGTCTGAACGGGACAGTTGTCCTGCTGGTAAATTAAATTGTTTTCATGATATACGGCAGATACAGAAGGTAGCATAACATGTTCTCGTATGTTAATATATGAGTCCGTGTTGAATCTTCCTTCTATTCGAGTACAAACACCAATACCACGAGCCCTCAACCAGCCCCAGACATTCACCGAAAAACGTCCTTCGTTTTTAACATTATTGGTGTATTTCTCATCATATCGGGTATTTGGAGGCCTATATACCCTTATTCTTCCACTATAAGTTGATTGGAACGTTTTTTCGTCAGCAAAAACTACGTTTTCCCAAAAAGCTAGATCGTTTAAACAATATTGCAAACTAAGGCCCACTTTGTTAGCGATTATGTCCGGTCAAAAAAGGCTTTTTAGCTGCAGGGTGATTTTCTAAATTTGAATTTTTTAAGCGTCGTCTTGCTGTTCTCACCTCGTGTTCTCACTGAGCCCGGAAAGTTCGTTTCGTGCTTAACATTAACATCCGATTTAAATGGATTATTTTCTATGAAATTAATCACATTCCTATCTTCTTCATCTGTACTAATTTGTCTCCGCCCTGTCCCAATTTTCCGTTGGTGTGATTGTCTTTGAGTCCATTTCCTCTTTACATCATGTATGGTACTTTTTGGTATGCCAAATCTCTGTGCTATTCTTCCAATGCTCCAGCCATTTTCAACCAGCAACATAATTTGACTTTTTTGGCTTACCGTTAAGTGAGGCATTTGGGATTTTAAGTATATAGTTGTTAATAATTATTGTATTTGTTCAATTTTACCTCAAATGTCTCTTTCACATTTGACTATGTCAGAATACTTGACGTGGTTTACCTGTTTAAGGTAGGCAAATAGGTAAAAGTCATTCTTACAAACATGGAAATCGGTGTCCGATTTTTTTTGGCCGCAACTGTACCTTGTGAGAGATCTGTTGCATAGTCGCGCTTGCGGGTTTAGGTTATCGTTTTGTTTTAACATTGAAAATGTTTCTGTTTTCCTAAATAGGGCCTCAAATCGTGAAAAAGTGCATGCTACAGTTGCCACACATAACGTCGTACGCGTGAGAGATCGTGTTAGCTTGTTTATTTAAACGTAAATTGATTATAACGTATCGGAATCGGTTCTAATGACTAAAATAAATTGGAACTAACTGAAACTATTTGAAAGTTTATTGAACGACTATCCAAAACTAACCAAAAGCACCAAAACGGGCTAAAACGTATCGAAATAGATTAAAAAATATTGAAGTAAGTTAAAACTAACCCAAATTAACCGAATTTTGGTGACTAACCAAAAACATTAAAATTGCTTATAACGTTTTGGAACCGGTTCAAATGACTAAAATAAATTGGAACTAACTGGAAGTAACCGAAAGATGATTCAATGACTATCCAAAAAAAACTAAAAGCACCAAAACGGGCTAAAACGTATCGAAATAGATTAAAAAGATTGAAGTAAGTTAAAACTTACCCAAATTAACCGAATTAAGGTGACTAACCAAAAGCATTAAAATTGCTTATAACATATCGGAAGGTGATTGAATGTCTAATCAAAACTAACGAAAAGTAACTAAGAGCACCAAAACGGGTAAAACATCTCGAAATAGATTAAAAATATTGAAATAAGTTAAAACTAACCCAAATTAACCGAATTTTGGCGACTAACTTAAACTAACCAAAATATTAAAATTGCTTATAACGTACCGGAACCGATTCAAATGACTAAGATATATTAAAGCTAACTGAACTTTACTGAGACTTGACTGAACGACTAACCAATAGTAACTAAAAGCATCAAAACAGGCTAAAACGCATCGAAATAGATTTAAAATATTGAAGTAAGTTAAAACTAACTTAAATTAACCGAATTTTGGTGACTAACCAAAAACCCTAAAATTGGTCATAGTGTAACGGAACTGAATTAAAATTAACTGAAATTAACCGAAAGTTAACCAAAGGCATCAAAAGGGGCTAAAACAAGTTGAAACTAACAATTAACCGAATTTTGGGGACTAACTAAAGTTAACCAAAAACATCAAAATTGGATATGACGTATCGGATCCGGTTCAAATGACATTAAAACTAACTAAACTTAACCAAAAGATGTTTAACCAAACCTAATCAAGAGTAACCAAAAAGGGCTAAGACGTATCGGAACAGATTATGAATAAAATAAGTAACTAACCCAAATTAACCGAATTTTTGCGACGACCTAAATTATTAACCAAAAACGTTTAAATTGTTTTAACGTATCGGTACCGGTTCAAATGACTCAAATAAATTGGAACTAACTGAAAGTAACCGAAAATTGATTGAATAACCGACCAACGTTAACCAAAAGTAACTAAAAGCACCAAAACGGTCTAAAACGTATTGAAAAAATAAAAAATATTGAAGTAAGTTGAAACTAATTCAAATTAACCTTATTTTGGTAACTAACCAAAAACACTAAAATTGGTTATAACGTTTTTGAACCGGTTCAAATAACTAAAATAAATTAAAACTAACTGAAATTAGACGAAAGTTGAGTGAACGACTAACCAAAAGCACCAAAATGGGCTAAAACATAACAGAACAAATTAAAAATATTAAGGTAAGGTGAAACGAACTTGAATTAACCCAATTTTGCCGACTAACTAAAATTAACCATAACGTATCGGAACCGGTTCAAATTACTAAAATAATTTAAAACTAACTAAAGCTGATTGAATGACTAACCAAAACTAATCACAAGTAACGAAAAGCACCAAAACGGGCTAAACCGTATCGCGGAATAGATTGCGAAAATTAAAGTAAGTTAAAACTAACCAAAACGAACCGAATTTTTGCGTCTAACCAAAACTAACCAAAAAGATTAAATTTGATTATAACGTATCGGAGTCAGTTCAAATGACTAAAAAAATTGAGCAAGTCTGCTAGTAGTCGAGAAACTGATGTGTAAACATATCCTATAACGACATCGGTTGTAAAAAAAAATGACAGCAGCGGTCACCCATCCAAGTACTAACCCCGCCCGACGTTGCTTAACTTCAGTGATCGGACGAGAACTGGCATTTTCAACATGCTATGGCCGTTGCCTGTACGTTTGAGCTTGGTCATCGAATAAAAATTAGGTTTAATAACCAAGTTTAAAATAATACAAAATCAACGCGAACGAAGACCCGGGTAAAAGCTAAAAGTGTCCTATGTTTTTTACTATACTTTTGAAAATAGCTGTACAAAATTTCATGATGATCGGAACAGTTTATGCGTGAAAGCGTAAGAAACAAACAAACAAACACATTCGCATCTATAATATTAGTTAGGATTATTTAATAATACTTACTGGCAGCTTCGGAGTGGATTCATTCACTGCACAAATTCGACACGATAATCTAATGCCATCAGAAATATCATCAACATATGGACACAGCTTATTTACCTAGTAATCTTAGGCCGACATCCTTAGATTTGGGAAAGTCAATAACCAAATTTTGCAAATTTTAGAAGAGGGCTATGACTCAATATTGTTTTAAACGTCTGGGCATCTGAATAATACTTTTGACAGTTCATTTAATTTAAAATAATAATACGCTCTTTTATCATCTAAAATCCGTTTAAAAACGATTTTAAATGACAAAATTGTATAAAAACCCGAAAATTCGGACTTTTTTAGGACGTTAGCCGTGGCTTCGGACGAATTTGTCGTGGATTTTGAAGCGAAAATTCATTTTAAATTCAACCGTTCATTAAAAATAAGCTGTGCTATGGATCCAAATACACTGCAAATATAATAATTAATAAATAATACTTTTGACTGTTCGTTTAATTTATTAAAGGACAGCACTATATACAATTTTGCCATTTAAAATCGTTTTAAACGGATTTTAGACGATAAAAAAGCATATTTAAAATTAAACGAACTGTCAAAAGTATTATTTTTATTATATTATATTCGCAGTGTATTTGGATCCATATCACAGCTTATTTTAAATGGACGGTTGAATTTAAATTGATTTTCGCTTCAAACTCCACGACAAATTCGTCCGAAGCCACGGCACGGCTATCGTCCTAAAAGTCCGAATTTTCGGTTTTTTTATACAAATTTGCCATTTAAAATCGTTTTTAAACGGATTTTAGACGATAAAAAAGTATATTATTATTTTAAATTAAACGAACTGTCAAAAGTGTTATTCAGATGCCCAAACGTTTAAAACAGTAAAATTTTAAAGAGCTGGTTATTGACTGTCCCAAATCAAAGGATGTCGGCCCAAGATTATAAGGTAAATATGCTCTGTCCATATGTTGATATTATTCCTGGTGGCATTAGATTTTCGTGTCGAATTTGTGCAGTGAATTAATCCGCTCCGAAGCTGCCAGTGCGTATTATTAAAGAATCATAACTAATATTATAAATGCGAATGTTTTTGTTTTTATTCTATGAACAAGCTAAAATGTACAGGTAACGGCCATAGCACGTTGAAAATGCCAGTTCTCGTCCGATCATTGAAGTTAAGCAACGTCGGGCGTGATTAGTACTTGGATGGGTTACCGCTTGGGAACATAACTTGCTGTTGTCATTTTTTTACAACCGATGTCGTTATAGGATATGTTTACACATCAGTCTCGAGTACTAGCAGACTCGCTTAATTTTTTTTAATTTATTTTTGTTTTAATTATGATAATGTTTAATATTAATGCTAAAAATACATTTCTTTAATTATTAAATACCTATATTATAAACACTCGTGTGTTTGTATTTTTACTTTTTTAAACTCTGCTTTTGCAAACCATATGAATTTCAACGCAAATCACATTTTTGCGTTTTTATTCATCATTTTTAATGTCTCCCCAGTTGCATCTTTGCGAAAAACTGTGAATTTTTGTATTGTTAATTCAAAATATTACTTTGTAAAATGGAACAGGGCGAAGCTTCGACAAGTCTTGTCCCCCCTGCAAAAAAGTGAAAAGACATTTAACTGTGGGCGAACATGCATTGGTAAAAACCGTGTATGCGGGTTTGTTAAACGAAGTTATTGATAACGTTACAGCTGATAATTGGCAGAAGTGTATCGAACATGTCATAAAACAAAAAATGTGGGATTTGGATACTATACGGTCGAAGTTATAGTTGAAACTCTTATTATCAATGTTGGTTCCGAAAGTAGTGATAGTAATGATTCTGAATCAAATTCTGATCAAACCTCCGATAACGAGTAGTAAACTTAAAATTTTATTGATTTTTGATGTAAACTTTCGATGCAACTTTCAATATGGTATTTTATGATAAGAAAAACCCCTTATCATCCATGACTCTTTTTTTCCTAGCCTTAATGAATACATAGTACTATTTGTTTGTAGTACAATTTTGTTGCTTAATACTAGACTTAGGAATAATTTTGACTATACGTTTTTTGCATATTTTAGACTAAAATCATGCATATTTATGTGCATAAACTTTATTTTTTTAAGTGAATATTTGCCTAAGTCTACTTATTACTATTCCATTATATAGATATTATAACATATTAATTTACAAAGCAATTGTATCCGCCACTGGAATTTCCTTCTCTCTTCCCTTACCCCTCGGGGTAAAACTAAAAATGAGTCACTGACTATTATTTCCGACTTGAACTATAGCCATATAAAATATTTGGTCTTGAAGAGTAGGCCGTGCATTTGGAATAAAAACAAATAAATAACAATAATTTTACTTCACTTTGTCATATGAAATTAATTATTATTGAGTCAGTCATTCCAATTGTATTTTGTAATTCTTGTGGACAATTATTTTGGACCAAAAGTGTTTAAATGTGTTTGCAACACACTGATACCTAAACTGGCTTTTATCTCTGGAAAAACGGAAACATTATGCTACTATGTAGCTAATTTCTATCTTAAATAAATTTTGAAGTTGCTTGGCAAGTATACTAAGAACAAAAGAACAAAACATTCACCACTAGCGCAGTAACGTTTAAGAAAAAAAGATAAATTAAAAGTTGCTGTACTTAAGTCAAGTTTCATATTTAGATTATCTTTTTATTTTGGAAGAACTTTTCCTTATAAGATTTTGCTGCATCTTTATAAGTTAAGGTTCTTTATCATTGACGCGATTCCGGGGAATGACATTTGCTCCTGCACTAAAAGCCGTACTTAAAAAATCTGAAACACTCATTTATTGTTTTAGGGCATGCACCAACTTTCATCAAGAATAAAGTTTTCTGAGAAGCCAATAATAAAGAAGTTTCCCAT
>JAEQML010071301.1:0-16230 GCA_016904865.1 Pissodes strobi
AGAAGTAGTTGCCAGCAGTTCAAAGGAAACAGAAGGTAGGGCAACTAACGGCTCTAAACAAAAATCGCTAGAAGATAGCTTTGCTGTTAAAAACAAGTATCAGATTGGCGATCTAAGGGCAAGAAAAATACATTGATGGCTTAGATAATCAACCATTTAGCTTGGTGACTGATGCAGGCTTTAAAAGACTTGTATCTCAGCTACAGCCGAAATATGAAATGCCTAGTAGAAATTTTTACTGAAAATATAATTCCTGACATGTATGAAGTTAAATTTTAAATACTAAACTGTTCTATTCTTTTATCCTTACCTTAGATTTAATGGCGTTTATTAAAACTTAATTCCGAATAAATGTGTATTAAGCAGTTAAGCACATCCATTTTTTATTTAACAATTACTTCATTTTACTTTTATTGTAAAGTTTAAAAGTGATATTTAGTCGAATATTCGCCGAATATCTCATCACTGATGGCCGAATACCGAATATTCGGCATTTACTAAAAAGTGGCCGAATATTCGGTAATTATTCGGCAAACCGAATACTCGGTGCATCCCTAATTTGAATAGGTTGAATTGTTGTGTACAAGGCAGTTTTCATTTCTTAGATACTTTTAATGGTTTCTCCCCTATGAAAAAGAAAGATATTTGTGGAAAATTGTTGCATATTATAATGTTGCAAAAAATTAAAAAAAAAATCTAGTTTTTGTAAGCATTAATGATAAAGTTTCAAGCTTGGTTGCTGGCCAAGTTAATGTTGACCAGAATAATGTTAATGTTAACCAGAATAATGTTATTGGTCTTTCTGAAAAAGTTGGAGAAGGGGGTGATTGTTCATCAGAAAATGTTAGTTTAAATTTTCCCACTCTAACACAAATACTGGCGGGAACTTAGTTCATTTGGATGTTACAGGTCTGTCTCTTCTCCTACTAAACTTTCAATCATTGAGAAACAAGGGTAATGAATTGTCTTTGTTTATTGAAAGTTGTGATTTTCCCAAAGACGAAATTGTAGATATAACTGATTATACAAGATTAGCTTCATACTGTAGGACTACATCATCTCATGGAGGTAGCATGATTCTAGCAAATAACAAATTCTTAAGTGCCAATTCTTTTATACCTATTACTATATATAATGACCTACTCGATGAGAAAGTCTTTAAATTTACAATTATCTTTTCAAAAACAAAAAAAAAATTATATATTATTTGCATATATAGATCACCAAGTTTGATTGATTATGTCTGTTCGAGTGGATTTAGTTCAGCTCAGTGTTCGGTGGTTAATGCTGCATTGTCTGATCACGAGGCAGTTCTGTGTAAGTTTGTCTGGGTTCCTGTTTTTAAAAAATCAGGGTTTAGAGTGTGTAGAGTATTTAGTGAGCATAGCTATAGTAAGTTTTATCAGTCATGTCTTAGGACCGACTGGAGGGAGATTGATACATCAAATAACCCTATTGAGGAATTTCATAGGATTTTGATACAAAATTTTCATATAGGTTTTCCACTCAGAAAAATTAAAATAAATAATAAAACAATCTTGATTTACCAAAGGTATTAAAATATCCTCTAAAAATTTACGATCTCTTCACTATATAAGAAAATTTACCAGTAGCTGGACCTTTAATGCATACTTTAATAGGTACCGATCATTACATAGGAAGCTTATAAAGCAGGCCAAGGCTTTGCATTATCAAAACCGTCTAAAAAGGTCGGCTAATAAACAAAAAGAGAGTTGGTCAATCATAGGCGACATAAAACAAATCAATACTCACTCTTCCATTATACCTGAGACAGAACTTTCACCTAATCTAATTAATAAATTTTACTGCTCAGTAGCGGACAATCTTACCAAAGATATTATTATTTCATTTATTTATTAGTGCCAATATACAAAAGAGTATTTACACACGTCAGTCAAAAGAAAAATTACTAAAACTTACAACTAAAACAGTTGACAAACACTTAAAAGAGTTAAAATTTGGGAACAAGTAAAATATATAACTACCATAACATAACTGGACTAAGTAAAAAAATTAGACAATAAAGTTTAAAAATATGACACATCAAAATTAAAATTTAAATATTCGTCAATGCTATAGAAAGCTCTGCCTATAAGAAACTTTTTTACTGTCCTCTTGAATGCTGCAAGGGGGAGCTCCCTGACAACTTGGGGAAACTTATTATAAAAAATCAGAGACAAACAGCCGGGACCATCCCTACACCTCTCAAGACGTCTGTAAGTGGACACCAAGTCACGTCTCCTGCGAGTGTCATGATTATGCAAGTCGGAATGTCTAACTAGTTGGTTAAGCGTAGTTTGCACAAATAACAGGCACTCTAAAATGAAAATAGACGGTAACGTTAATATCCGAAGAGAGACAAATGCAGAATGGCAATCCTCTCTGTACTGTAAACCCCCCACAACCCTTACTGCCCTTCTCTGTACTCGAAAAACATTCATGGCTCCAGGTGCATGTCCCCAAATTAATATGGCATACGCAATGTGAGAATGGCAAAGAGAGAAATAAACCTGCAATAGAATTGAACTAGAAACATTATCAGAGAGCCTACGCAAAAGAAAGATGTTAGAGCTTAACTTAGCTGAAATGCAGTCAGTATGAAACCCCCATCGCAGTCTTGCATCCAGGTGCACCCCAAGGAACTCCACACACACACCTTCACACTCAGTAGGAAGCTGTCTCATAGAAAACATCATTTTCTGGGTTTTTTGGACATTCAAAAAGAGCCGGTTTGCTGTGAACCAATCCACTGCAGTATTAAGTGCCTCACTTGAGGCTGCATCTGCCACATCAACCTCTAGACCAGTGCTGGATATGGTGGTATCATCCGCAAAGAGTGTATATTTGTTAATGCGGTCAATGTCAGGCAAATCATTGATGTAAATAATAGAGGGCCCAGTATTGAGCCCTGTGGCACCCCCACCTTTACCTCTCTCTCTGACGACCTCACACCACCAACATTCACAACCTGGAATCGGCCGGATAGATAACTAGATATAAGATGTACACTGATTTCATCAAATTTGTATTTACACAGTTTTTGTAAGAGCAGGTCATGGGGAACACAATCGAAGGCTTTGCTTAAATCACAAAATGCAGCCGACAAGTATCCTCTACCCTCAAACACCTCCTGAATTTGCGACACAAGATTCAAAACGGCCAAAGTTGTACTACCTCCCCTCCTAAAGCCAAACTGTTGGGGTTTTAGTAGATTGTGAGCCTCTAAGAAACTAACTATACGAAAGGCCATAAACTTCTCGAAAACCTTTGACAAAACAGGAAGTAATGAAATAGGTCTAAAGTTACTAGGATCAGTTGTAGCACCCTTTTTATGAATTGGTACCACCATGGCTCTCTTAAGGACTGACGGGAAAACACCTGGTCTGATGCAGGAATTGATGAGTTTTGTTAGGGGTATAAGAATAATGTTTTTGATGCTCTTTATGAGCTCAGTGGTCAGGCCAAAGAGATCCCTGCTTTTTTTATTCTTTAGATTGGTAATAATGTCTCGTATGTCATTGAAACTAGCCTCGCCAAAAGTGTGTTCAGCAAATCAACTGGATCAAGATTAGAACCATTCAATTGACTTTGCAAATCAGGAGCTATGTTGACAAAGAAGTTATTAAAATCATCAGGTGAAACATCATATTTTGGAATATCATTTATAACTCCACGATACTCATTAATGATATTCCACATACATTTAATTGGGTTTGTAGAGTTGCTAATGAGGTTGTCATTGGAAGCAATTTTGGCCTCTTTAAGAACAGAATGATACCTTTTTTTATATTCATTTATTTGGATTTTTAGAGCATCAGAAGGAGTTTGGTTATATAAATCCTTCAAAAAATAAAGAACTTCCCTCATTGATTTTACCTCATCAGTAAACCAATTAATAGTGCGATTCTGATCGTTCCTTTTGTGATAGGTTCTCTCTGGAAAAGAAGCAAGAAATGCCTCCGTCAAGGTGTCTTGAAGGAGAGTAAATTTTTCATCCACAGTCAAGGAGTTACATTTAAGAAATTCCCAATCCAATTGTTGGACAAATGAATAAAAGGCCATTTTACCTTCCATTGAAATTGGTCTACAGACTGTCTTAGAATATGCAGGCTTGCCTTTTTTATGAGAAAGTTGGAATTTGACAAGTTGACCAAGATGATCAGATAGCGCAGAGTCAACCACCGAGACCCAGTAGTTCCCTTCCTCCAGATTAGAGAAAACATTGTCAAGGCAACGACTCTGACGAGTTGGCACATTAATCATCCGAAATAGACCAAAAGAGTTAATAAGACTACAGAGAGCCTTACTATTTTCCGATTCACTGCCAAAATAAACATTAAAATCACCCGCCATAAGGACATGACCGTCCTCCCGGACAAAGCCGAGAGCTCCCTCAACAGCATCCAAGAACACCTGAAATGAACCAGATGGTGATCGGTAAAGTGATATTATATAAAGTTTAAGTTTCTTTAAATATATACAACATATTTCAATTGACATTTCAACCGACATAGCATTGATTTCATTTACGACTGTAAAATCATAATTTTTATTAAGCAAAATTGCAGCGCCTCCTCCTCGATGATCTTTTCGGCAGATAGAGGTGGCCAATTTATGTTTGGCTAGCTGAAGCCCCTGCACTTCAGATTCACATAGCCAATGTTCACTGATGCAAATAATGTCAGTATTCAAATCCTCAATGAAAGCTTCTAGTTCATTCATTTTCTGCCTGACTGATTGAATATTAATATGAAACAAGCGGATTATGTTGGCTTGTTTATTTGTCTTCTTGTGGAACCCTGGTTCCGCTGTAAATTCTGAAAATGGTTGATCAAGGTGCCTTCCGGCCACAGCTCAGATGCCATTACTTCATGATGCTTATCTTCCGGTACGCCCAGTCTGAAGGAACTTTTTACTTTTGCATTTGTAGTAAACATTTTGTTACAAATACAATTTTCACCCAAACTATGACTGTTGAGAAACTCAATGATATCAAGTTCTCTAGTACTTGGTTCAAAACCTGATACATATAACCAGACTCTTTTTATTTTGCAAACTTGGGCCATTTTCAGTGTTGACTCATTAGTATTAGTACCTATTTTTGGCGTAGGACGGGGTGGAAAAGAATGAGAATTTTTAACTTTTTTCTTGTTCTTGACCAAGATCCAAGGCTCTCCCAATTCCTGGATGGTTTCCGGTTCAACAGATCCATTGTTATTATTGGCCTCTTCCGTTGGTTTATTGACATTAGATTTGTCGTTCACCGGTACCACAGTTTTCCGCTCGGTAGACTTTTTAGGGGACTCTGGGGAAGATTTTGACGCCGATTCGGTGTCGAATTTTGTTGTTTTATTTTTGTTATTGGTAACCTTAACCTTTTTCGAGTTTTCTGGGTATTTAGGGTCACCGCTATCGGACATTTGCCGTCCTTGATTACTTACGGACGGACTGGTTATTTGGCAACATTGGTTGGGATTGGGCGAACCAGCCGATCCATCAAAAACAAAAACATCATCGTCAATTGATCCGCTGTCAATGTCAACGTCAACAATTTCCTGGTCCTGGCTTTTGTTATTGTTTTTTTTGGGTGAATTTCTTCCACTGATTACAGATTCTTTTGTCTTCGAATTTTCTTCCATAAAGCGAAGCTTGTCCTTCAGCAAGGAATTACTATCATTCAAGAGATAATTCTTGCTTTTAAGTTCCTCCACTAAGTCCTTTAAGAGCCCATTTTCCATATTTAAGGCTTCAGTTGTTGAGGTTATGGAGTCTTCATGGAGTGTGCAAACAACTCGCGTTTTATCGATCACCTTTATTTTGCCGATCCAATCTCTTAGGGCACAGGACTTATGAAAAACTTTTCCACACAGTATGCAAATTACAACACTAGTAGACTTTTTACAGCACGTTAAATAACATTTATCGTCGGATGTACTTTTACGCGGACTTTTAGTCGGCGCCATTTTAAATTGCGACCTTCTTAAATACCTAAAAAATGAGACTAAAGTTAGTGATTCTATTTATTTTGTCCCTACAGACCTAAATGAGTTAAAACGAGCTATGTCAACAATTAAAAACAAGAAAAGCACAGGAGATGATAGATTATCTATCAACATTTTTCTAAATTTACAAACAGTGTTTTTCTGAAGTTGGTGCATGATATTAATTACTCTTGGCAGTTTGGAATTTTTCCTTCATGTCTTAAACTTGCAAAAGTTATACCTATACATAAGGGGGGTGATTCAGAGGATCTATCTAATTTCAGACCAATATCGCTCCTGTCTAGCCTCTCTAAAATCATTGAAAAACTGGTTAAAGACCGTATGTTGACCTTCCCGGATAAGCACCGGGTCTTAAGCTGCTACCAGTTTGGATTTTGGCAAAATCGAAACACGAGTGATGCAATCTTTGAATTTTTGGGGGGGCTTTACTCGGGGATCAATGATGGGGGAGTTGTTGCCGCGGCTTTCTGTGACATTGCGAAGGCGTTTGATTACGTGAGTCACGGAATTTTGTTGCGGAAGCTCTTCCATTATGGATTTAGAGAGGTGGGACTATCATGGCTTGAATCATATCTATCCGGGCATTCTCAAAAAGTTTGTGTTGGTTCTGCTCAGTCTCAGGTTATGGAAAATTGTTGGGGTGTTCCTCAAGGATCTGTTCTAGGCCCCCTTTTGTTCCTAATTTTCATAAATAATCTAACCTTATTGGACATCATAGGCAAATTCACTCTTTTTGCAGACGATACCACAATTTTATGGCATTGCATGGATTATCGGACGCTAACTGGAGTAATATCCGCAGATCTTCTGAAGATTAAATCCTGGTGCAATTCTAATCTTTTTCTGTTGAACCTTGCTACGACTAATATTGTATCTTTTAAGTCAAACCTCCAACTTAATATTACCTTTGACAATCTTTCTGTGGAAAGCCGGTCTGAAACTAAGTTTCTTGGACTGACTATTGATGAACATATTATGGCACTTGGCAAAAATATCTCTTCTAGATGTTATGCTGTTAGACTTGCTTGTAGTGAACTGGGACAGTCCATGGCAAAAACAGTATATTTCGCACTTATTGAATCTAGACTAAGATACGGTATTTGTTTCTGGGGAGCATCAAGCCAGTACTTGCTGAATTCATTTTTCCTTATTCAGAAAAGGGCTGTTAGATATTTGTGTGCCTCGACTAATAGAGATTGTTGTCGGCCTCTATTTAAAAGAGAAAATATTTTAACTTTGAACAGTCTATTTATACTAGAAACAGCATGTCTTATTTATAAACATCGGCAAGAGCTTCAATCTAACAATGTGACCTATACAACACGGCAGAAACATAACTTACCTCTTCCTATTCCTCACTCATCCTTAGTGAAAAACTCAATTATTTATGAAGGTATTAAAGTATACAACCATATTCCGGAAAGAATCAGGGCCTGTCCCACCCTAAGATGTTTAAAAAAAAAGGTTTAGGGTCTGTTGCTTGATAGGGCTTACTATGACTTTGATGAGTACTACAGCGATCTTTTCTGATTGTTTTTTTGTTGTTGTGTTTTTTGTGTTTTTTACTTTGTAATGCCGAGTGCAATTTAAATGTATTCTGTGATTTAACAGTTTTAGCGAATTTTATGCAGTTTTAAATTCCATGACTAGATTTGTTTTGATTTTATATTCAATTTTATGTATGTATATGTATTTTTTATATCCTTGTAATACCTACCATGCTTTGTCGAAAAGATAACATCTTATGATAATAAAGCTTATTTGACTTTGACTTTGATGTCGATATAATATTGCCTTTTCGTGGACCCCTCCCATTGGGTGTGCAGTATAGTATATAAATATAATTATTGCTCCCTTTCGTGAAAACTTGAGTGTAGTGTATTTTGATGTGTATCTTAATTATTTCCGATTAATTTGATATACCTCTCCAAGTAATTCCCTAATTTGTACACCCGATTTCCATAGGTGCTTTAAATAGAATTCATTCGCTGTGTATTTTCAGCTGACAATGGAAAATGGCACGGCTTGTGATCTAAACTACAACAAACCACGGACCACAAAAGTGATTTACGTTTGTTTCATTCATGGTAAGTACCTCCAGAAGTCTCAATTGTTAGTGATTAGCTTCTTAGAAATAGAAATAACAATATTTATTTTGACAAGCTAATATATGTAACGGTGTTGTTTGTCACACTTTCCCCAAACACTGTTTTTTTTTTCATATGTTTATCAAATTCCTCACATATATTTAATATTTTCTTTTACTTCGGCTTTTTCCTCTCGATTTTTGTATGTGATAGCGCCTAGTTACACATGCACACAAAAACTATCTAGGCGTCTAGATTCATTTAGGTAAACGTAGTATGCTAATATTTTCCAGGTATGTAAATCGTCCTCGTACACCTTCATGGTGAATTTACTAAAAACTTTCCCGTTTCGTACCGATGCTCTAATTCGTACGAAATATCCTAAACATAAATCATAAAAATCTGTAGATAAAATAAGAAGTTTATCGTAAATGCTTTAGCTTTAAGCAGATCACGCGATTACTGCTACAAATTTTAGGATAAAAAATATCAATAGACAAATTACAGGGATTATTCTGCACCATCAGCACTTTGTTATAGGCTGTAGATACCCTAAAATCGATTTTGCGCACTGTCGTTGATACGGAAAAGAGTACTTCAGCCAGATATATATAGTAATGTTTCATATATATTTTTGTACCAGTACGAATTGATACGATACGAAACGGGCATAAATCCACTTTCTTCAGGCTAATTTTATGGGTTAAATTTTCGAAGGTAAGCATGAAGTCTACCTCTTGAAAGAAACCTCTACTTGTACGTATGAAATCATCATTTTGACTCCACTGTTGTGTTCCCATCCCAAATACAAGCCCAAGGAAACGGGCGAGCTCAAAATCAACTGTGTGCCCACGGAGGGTGCCGGCGATGAACCCTACAGTTTAATGAAACTTCGATCCGAAAGCGCCAGACTGAGAAAAAATGCCGAGATGGATAGAATTAAGGTAAATAGTTCACTAACCATGGTAGCATTATTAGGGGGATTTAAACCATTTCATCCCATGTTGCTAACGTGGTTAGCAGCAGAGCACATTGTGGTTTTTGGAAGTTTGGTGAAAAAGTGATAAGAAAGTAGTTTCTATTTAGCTGCCAAAAAAAGAACGTAAAAATTAATCTGCCTACAGGTTTACTAAACAATAATTGAAAAAATTGAAATATGTTAGTTTAACATTTGCTGTGTTTTGTTATTTTATTTCTTATATTATAATCCTAATAATCTGCCTAATTCCGAATAGTTATTTTGAAATGCCCGGACAAATTTAAACACTATTGTTATGTTCATACTACACATTCTAATATAGTTTTTGTTATCTAAGAGCCAGCAAATGGATGGGTACAAGGTATGTTTTTATTCATGTGCACTTTTGTACTATATGGTACAAATAAGTGATTTTAATTAATTAATTAATATAATCTCCTAAGTATTATAAGATTTTTAGGCCTTTGGCAAAATAGTTTCCAATTTCGTAATTTAAGAAAAAAAATACATGTCACGAATTCGACATGCTTCAATGCTATGAATGAACCGGGTTAGCATTCGATATTCCCTTATTATCCTTCGCATCTTCGCCGTCCCTCATTACACTTTGTAGTATACAACTTTTTCCCAATTGGTACAATTTTTAAAGAAGTTATCTAAAAACATTGTGATTCAGCCGACCCTGGCTAGCCGCTCGAGCTTATCGCCTTGATGCGTCATTACAATTTTGTACCGGTCGGTGACAAGCAAGAATCCGTAAATCGGTTCTTTCTTTTGGTTTTAAGAAGAAAAATGCCTAGAAATCGTATTTCAAGTACAGTGTATGTGTAGTGATATGTCTTGCTCGCAAACGAGGCGAAAAAAGGGAGCAATATTCATCGGAAGAAGCGAATCAGGGGGTGAGTTCACATAAGATTATATGCCAAAATTTCAAATATACATAAATACCTGGTTATCTTATATGAATAAATATGACACTTGTAACCCTTAATTTTTTACTTAATAAAATTAAAATGGAAAATACTTTCAAACTTCTAAAACTAACTATATTAGAATAAAATAGAGTGCGAACGGGTTACAGTCAAAAATTACTAACAAACTGTTATTTATATACGAGGGCAAGACAAAACATTGTTACATTTGTCGTCTGTGCACAATTATACACAGAATCAAACAATATATTCGGAATTGAAATATATTATATCGAAATGAACATAAATAATAAGCAAAAGTTAACGATACGAGCTATTCGAATCGTTCTCTAGTAATCTCGTCTAATCGTAATCGTACATCCTACCAAAGCAATACTATTCAATCACAAAAAGTGGTTACATAACACAATCAAAAGCTGACTAAGGAAATATACCGGTCGCCATGCACATTTATTAATGTTTTACATAGAATAAAACGTTTTTACCATATAAAGGAATATAAAAAATATAAACAAATGGATATAATGCCTTCGCATTATTATCACGTTTTCGATAATTGTTCCTCGTATGGGTCACATGTGGGACTATAAACTACAATTCGATTTGATGCAAATATTGAAACACAAAAAACTAAAAGTTATATTTAATCATGATTCACTTATCTACAGGATAATAAATAAAACTCAAAAATCAAATATTATCATAATAATTTCAAAGGATATTCATAGCCACAATACTAGAGAGTTTATAGGAAATCGTACGTTATTATTACTAAAATGCAATTATCCTCAATACCAGTGTTAAAAACACTGTCTAGAGGATTAAGGACTATGTATATTGTAATTATTGTTATTACTGCATTAATAAATAATTAAAAAATAAATAAATAAAAATTAAGTAAATCGAAGAGTGCCCTTTTGTCACGAAATTAACCCTTAAAAAATAGCCACAAAGGCAAGCTGACTCATAATTTAGGAGCGACTAAAACCCTAGTTGGGTATTATTATAGCTTTGCATGCCCCTCCGTTCGCTTTGCTCGCAACGGGGGATCAATCAACAAGAACTAACCAAGTGCTAACCAAAACTAACCCAAGGCTAACCCAAAGTAACCCAAAATTAAGGGAAAAAGGTAAATTAATAGAAATTTTGCTAGGACGTAGACATGGATTCGTGTCGCATCGCGCGCAGTATTTTGGATTGCAACTCGGGATTTAGCCGCTCGTCATAAATTTATCGGAATGTTATCGTTCGGCTTTGTCGAAGCGATGTGTGCTGGAACGCATTATTTTTAAACAATTCGTGTTGATATGAGCCGACCGGTGAGGGAAAAATTTGGAGTAAACATTGCTTGCAGGAGATGTTAATCAAATTCGCATTTGCAGATACGAATAAACTTAACTAAAATTGGCCTTCACATTTGCAGATGTGAAGGGCCCCAACAGCCTCCACGTCAGTAGGTGTATTATGTGGGAGTGGTTAGAGACACACTATATCCCTACATTTGCCGATGTAAAGGATATATGTATTGACAAAAATAAAACGGTATAGTGCTATGTATTTGCAGACAAACACAAATAACCACCATACTATTGCAACCTTCTTACATAAAATCATTGCATTGGAGGTAGCGAATTATTAGACTCTTGGTTTCTGTTCAAAACAGAAATTACAGTATTTGCAGATACTGTAAATATGCTAAAAAATCGTTGCATTTGCAGATGCAGACGTTAGCATAACCAGGATTAAGCAGCAAGCAAAAAGGTGAATAGTTCGTTGTATTAGCAGATACAATCGATCGTACCCACTGTCTGCAATTGCATTTGCAGGTAGTGAACATATTCATGAACCTATTTTTCTGTTCAAAAGCAAAAATTGCAGCATTTGCAGATGCTGTAACTAGGCTAATAGATCGTTACATTTGCATATGCAATCGATATAATAAGTAGCAAAACCAAGGAAAATCTTTTGCATTTGCAGATGCATTAGAAGATCCTCTCACGCTAGCTATAACTTATCCGAATGAAGACTTACCAACATCAGAAGCACCAGATGGTCCAGAACAAAGTAGTAAAGACCACGCTTTGTTGTTAATAGGCAAAAAAAAAAAAAAAAAAAAAGAACGAGGAAATTATACCTGCGAGGTCAGAACTACATACTCAGAAGATGGTACAATCACTTATCAAAAAGGCTAAAAGATAAAAAAAAAAAAAAAAACAAACAGTAGGATAGAGAAGTATCCACCAGCTGCCAACTGTAATGTCCTCAGACCATCAAAATTAAATCTCAAAGAGAGTACTAAATCCTGCCAAGACAACTACTGTATCAATTACAGAAACAACTATGGTCCCTGGGATTAGGGCCTTAGCCCTCCCTTTCAATAATTTAATTAGCCAACCGTCTGAACTAGAATTATTCGTTCAAAATTGGCAGAAATTAAAGGTGAACAGTTCAATAATAGAGTGGGTACAGGATTATAAAATGCCTTTCAATTGGACACCACTCCGGTTAGCAAAATAGAAGACTACATAGCACAGCAAAAAATTTAATTTCTAAATACGCATTCTTGGGGAAAGCTGATCTTAAGGATGCATATTTCCTTATCCCTATGCACACTAGTCAAAAAAGTTGTTAAGATTCGTTTTTTGCAACGTATTATACCAATTTAATTGTGTTTCATTTGGTTTATGTACAGCTCCATATCTTTTCACAAAACTCGAACCAGTTGTAAGATATGTAAAATTAAAGGGTATAAAAACTGTACTCTACTTAGTCGATTGGCTAGTTATTAGTAATTCAAAAGAGAGCTTAAAAGTATAAATTAAATTACACAAACATTACAAGATTTAGGTTTTATATAAATTCTGAAAAAAGCGTAGTTATTCCCGCGCAACAATGCTCATTTTTCGGGGTTACACAAGAGAAAAGGGACCTACTGGCAGCACAGTCTATTATCTTTTACCCTGAAAAATACCTACTCACATCTCCTTGCAGAGAGAAACAACCATTGTGGAAGAAAATTTCCCTGGCTGTAGGGAAATTAGGAAGTCTCCTGAGAAATTAAACTGATTATTTTTTATTGCAAACTATAGAAGAGTGAAAAAGAAATCGATACGTATTTTTTATTTCCACTAAGATGAATATTACAAGAGCTATACCAGTTTTTAGTTTTGTATATATAAATATACTATGCATGGTGTGACGTAACAATTCATGTGTATTGTGACGTCATAAGCACATCTCAAGGCGTTGTATCTGCCTCATTTTTTGGCTTATAGAAAAAAGAAAAACACGTGTTCACTTATTTTTCATGGGCTGTCAAAATCAACAATAATAATAAAAAAAAATAAATAAAAAAATAAATGAAATAAAATAAAAAATTTATGAAACTTCCCCATTGCAGGAGAGCCTTTCTATAATAAAGCGTACCTCATGAAGCGATAAAAGTGATTATTTAATCATTGACAGATAGCGCCCTCAAACAATACGGAAATACTTATAATAAATAGGGGAATTTCTGGTTTTGTAAGCACCAACAAATATATACCAAAACCGTAAACTTATTGAGCTCCTAAACATTCAATTGTCTTCGGAGTCATCCTACTCTACCATGAACTCACACAAATCTGCACTTTCTCCAATATTGAATATTAAACAAAAGACGAAGCGGTTATAAAAGGGATTCTCAATGGAACATTTAACATAAGACCCCCAAATCCAAAGTACTCAATTACTTACTTGGGATTCCTAGCCAGTTCTACAGTTCTTAAAGAGCATGTACCTTCACGAATCCTTAAATCTACAAATCTAACTTTAAAGCTAGTAACACTCTTAATACTTGTTGGGGAAACACCCCAACACGTGTAGAAACTATCGTTTTTCACCGTATAGTTTGGTGAGAACACCCTGTATGTATGTAGAATGAATGAGCCGTAATTAAACACAAAATAGATTTATTTCATCCCGGGTACAATCCAATTTGTACATTTAAATCAGCAAATGTTACGCTTTTCAAAACCCCTTAGTCCAACCCTAGACGGAGGATCCCTTAGTTCGAACCTGTAAACCAAGTACTGTCAGTATAACAGGTTACAATTCAGCAACTCTTCATACGTAAAGGAAAACGTTTGTAATCGTTTTCAAGTTAATGTATTTTTGTCTCCGTCAGTCTTGTAAACAGCAGTCTGTCAAAGAAAGAAAGAAGATGTTCCCCCTCTCAGATAAAAACCGACGCCGAGTTTTCCCGCGTTATGGTCCCTCTCGAAAGATCATATTTCAGTTCAGTTAAGACGTTCGCTTAAATAGCAGTAAAACGTGCTGTTCTCCGGCCAAAGGTCAAGTTCCTTTTTGGGCCAATTTCTCTTGTATGCACGAATATTAGAAAATATTTCGTGCACCTCAGTTATCTTTGTCCAAGGTTTGGACAAAGACCTCCTTTGTGCTTTTTAAAAGCAATTCTTCGAAGTTAGAAACGATAGCATCCCCGTTCCCGTTGGAAATTGGAATATAAAATGGCGGAAGGCAGACTAATATTCCTGGTCGAATTCCTGTAAAGCAAGGCAGGTAAAGCAGTCAAAGTGGAAAGGTATGCTGTGTGAAAGTCGCTTAGTTTGAGAACGAAGTATTAAAATAAGAAAGATAAAAACTAATTTTTAAATCAAACAATCAAGATTCTTCAGTGGACATTTCTAAATTTAAGAAACCTTCTGTAATTGTAGTTTTATACTTGAACGAATGATGAGTGATTGAAAGTTTTAGTCTAAGAATTGTATATATATTTTTTCTATTTAACAAAGAAAACATTGTTTGTTTATCTCCATTATATTTAAATGCAATTTACACCTGCATTATTAAATTATATCAATACCGAATACATGTTTCAGTTTATCTCACCACCCTATGTTATACTGTCCATTAAAAGTGGTTAATTAAAATACCACACCCCTCTTTATGGTTTTAAGCAATAATAAAAATAAATTTGCTCCAGATCAATACTAATAACGGCACACCGGCACACTGACAACCCGGAAGTAAAAATAGACAATATTTTTAAATATGAATACATAATTGAAATCAGATTCCCGGATAAAATAAAAGCAGGTGGCTTAAACAGGCTTCAACCTAATTTGATATTACCTTATTTTACCAGTCAACCTGAACTATGTATAGCCACACTATTAGAGACTTAAATATAACGCACAAAAGAAAAAAGGGTGCTACCAGTCAATAAAAGGTGAATAGTTCGTTGTATTGGCAGATACAATCGATCGTACCCTCCACTGTCTGCAATTGCAGTTGCAGCTAGTGAACATACCTATTTTTTCTGTTCAAAAACAGAAATTGCGGCATTCACAGATACTGTAAATATACTAATAGATCGTTGCATTTGCAGATGCAATCGATACCACAAGTAGCAAAACCAAAGAAAATGTAATACTCACTCACAAAAAGCCTTATCACCCAGACAGCAGTCAAACCATTAGCAGATGGGTCAAGTTAATACTAAGAGCCAGCAGTATAAACACGGAAATCTTTGGGGTACACAGCACGCGACACGGGGCAACTTCAGCAGCTCAAAGAATTGGAGTTACATTACAAACCATTCAGAAAGACAGCTGGCTCGACAGAAAAATCAAAAGTATTCTCAAAATTCTATAACAAACTTGGCGTGGATAATCCCACTGGATTTGCATATTGTTTACTGAACCATAATTTCTATAGAATCATATAAATATGGAGCTACAATTATAACTTACTTACCAACTTGTTATCATATTACATAAGAATATTGTTATAGTATTAAAAATAAGTTAAAGGTTAATATCAGTTAAGCTTAAACATGATATATGTACCTTCATAATTATTTTAAATCTAATGGTTATAAATTTGAATTTTAGTTTATAAAAAGGGCCTTACAAATCTAGGACTACAGAAATATCGCAATTTTCAGTTAATGTAGATTACATCGCAAATACTTTAAACATCTACAAAGTGTAATGAGGGACGGCGAAGATGCGAAGGATAATTATATGATCAATCGACTTACCTGTAAGGAAGATCGATCGGAATTATCCGAGCATCTTCGCCGTCCCTCATTACAAACCCACCCAGTCTTTACCTTCTCCCTTTCACCCCAAATGCAATGTAATCAAAAATCGCACGAACCAAAATTGTAATGACGCATCAAGGCGATAAGCTCGAGCGGCTAGCCA
>MU195274.1:0-11518 GCA_016904865.1 Pissodes strobi
AGCGAGGCACCGAACTCTTCACCCATTCACGACGCCGTAGATGCTGCGGTGCAAACTTTCACCGCCTTTAAATATCCTATCCCGCCGGAAGTGCTTAATAGACTATTAGTCACACCTTTTGAAATCAAGAGGGTTCTAGCTCGCCTACCCGGAAACAAAGCCCCCGGCCCTGACGGTATTCCGTATATTCTTCTCAAGAATATGCCGAATAAAGCCGTCATTCATTTAATGCACATCATAAATGCTATTTTGCGACTCCAACACTTTCCGCTTCCTTGGAAGAAAGCGGTGATAATACTGTTCCCTAAACCGGCCAAAGATGCGAGACTCGCAGCCTCGTATCGCCCAATATCGCTGTTAGATACTCTGGGCAAAGTTGTCGAAAAACTCATAATGTCGAGGTTAAGAAATGTCGTAGAAGATCTTAGGATTCAGCCTCAGGAGCAGTTCGGCTTTCGCTGTGGACATAGCACAACTATGCTCGCAGCGAAAGTCGCACAAGACACGGTCAGCGGCTTCAACGAAGCTAAGGCAACGGCATTGCTGCTTCTCGACATAGAGAAGGCATTCGACAAGGTATGGCACAATGGGCTTGTTTACAAGCTCTTCGCTATACATGGCATGCCTTTACATATAGCATCCCTCATTGCGTCGTACCTTGCGAATCGCTCTTTCTCGGTACGTGTCCACAGCGCAGTTTCAGACCCTATACGCATGATGTCTGGAGTGCCACAGGCAACAGTATTATCACCGCAATTATTCAGTCATTTTATGGCTGACTTTCCGTCTCACCCCTCAACCTCCTTTGCCCTGTACGCTGACGACACTGTGATCTATTCACAATCGCCAGACGTACAGGTAGCAAAGCAAAACCTCATACATCACCTCAACCTTCTAGCCCCTTATTATAGGGACTGGAAAATCTCCTTAAACGCGACGAAGACAGAGCTAGGTATATTAACACACAAACGCAACGTTGACCTTACGCCTATAGTAATAGGCAATGCGGCTATTACGCCGAAGAACCCAGTTAAGTACCTAGGGATAGTCTTCGATCGCAAGCTCCTTTTCTCCAAGCACGTTGCGGCTGTAAGGGCTAAGAACATTATAACACAAAAAAGCCTGAACCCGTTCATTAGGTCCTATATGAGCCCGACTAACAAACTCACGATCTACAAGACAATCATTAGACCGACATTACTCTACGGAGCACCAGTTTGGTGCTCGGTAGCGAAGACACACATGAAACACATACAGACGATACAGAACAGATACCTGCGGGCAGCTTTCTCCTTGACCCTGTGGGACCGAGTACGTGTCACAGAATTGCGCAACATGGCAAATGTTGATTCTATCGATCAACACATCAACAAAATTGCCTGCAAATTTTATGAACACGGTATCAGGGGATCAGAACTGACCGCAGATATCGCTAACATAAGATACAACCCTCAACGCAGACTAAAACATTTACCATTATACAAACACACAGACCTGTTCTATCAAGAACTACGACCACTCTAAATGACTAACAAACAACTACAATGCACCAACAGATACAACAAGCAAGAATTCTGAATTAACTAACATACGAACACCAGGAACAAGTACTAAACATAAAACGCAGTACAGACATACAAACATTAGCTGAGGCAATAATTGAACGCAAATCGATCACTTAAGACGATGTAATTTTAACGAATTCATCGTTGAGATCGATTTTGCGAAAAATTAGAACCGAAGCAGACAGACTGACGCGGGTAGGAGCCACTCGACCTAGTCGGTCTGAGGGTGGAGCCTACGTGCGCCTACTTATACCGACAAAACAAGCTGACGGAAATCAGGACACCACTCACCACTCTCGCCTCAGCCATAGAACCGCGCGTGCTATCCCCTCCCAGCAACTTTTGCGTGTTCCGAGCGAACAACTATATGTTATATTCAGCCTCATAGGCATTCACGTATGTTTTGTATCTTACTATATGTGAAGATATGCAACCTGAAACTGGCATTGATGCCAATCACTTGTATATATGTATATATTGTAAATATCAATGTTGTACGTTTGTGCCATTTCGTGTAAATTTTAAACAGGTTTTTTGTAGGTACTTTTTCCTGATACTTAAGGCATGACCCACACTTGAAACAAACCCAGCAGAGCAATACAGCCACATAGGCAAACATTACCGTAACCCAATTGAAGGGTAGATCCCACGTAATTGCATAATACTTGACTGCTATATACGGGCCGACATCAGCCCATAGGTCGATAGATGTTTGGTTCATGGGTGATAACGCGCAGTGAAAGTGCGATACAAGCTCGCGAAATAAGAACATCTCACTTAAGTAGAAAATAGTTAGTCACAAAGCATATGTAACGCTCAAATATTAAATAAAGTTTGATTGAAGTATAAAGTAGTTGCGGGCATGGTTGATGCGAGCTGGGTAATGGTAAATTAAATAGTCGTGTTCTAGGCCGATGAAGTCGAGAGATCATATTTTACAAGCCTTTAAGTCATAAAATTTCAGTTAATCATTTCCTTGGCAGGGCACACATCCAAATGGTTGCTGAAAAATTGCGCTATTCCATTCCATTTATTATATCATATACGTACAAAGGAAAACGTACAATACAATTTAAACCTTGCCAAACACACCTTAAAACTTCAAAATGTAATTTATGCTATCCCCCATTGGACACTAAGGGACACCAAGGAGTGCTAAACAGTTTTCATAATAAAGTTACCGCTGATTAATTACATAGATATTATTTTGAATACTCTAATAAAAACGCGTTTTAACAATATGCATTTGGAATTTAATAACGTTTACTTTCCATATGTAAAGGGTATATTCTCTTTCCTATTTCATATACGAAGCGTAATATGCATCAAATATTCTAAAATTATTATTCTAGCCGAGGAAGTGAGGAAATGTATTAATTATTTTACAATTCAATATATCCAGCTGTCAACTGGTAGATGAAGTCAAACTTCTTGTACAGCATTGTTAAATAAATTAAATGTCCAAAGTGAACACAGGCTGATAAACCCAGGCCCAAAATATGCATGAATCTGCCAGACAACTTCTGGCCTGGCGTTTGTTTTTTTGGAAAAAAATTGAATTTTGACTGAGAACATCAGCTACTGTTTCTTTACGTAACTTAAAGCCAAAATACCGAAAACACGACGTGAAAAACTTTTGCACCTGCAAATATTCTCATGACTTCAAATAGCTAACGAGCGCCTTATACGCGTGAATATTTACGTCAAACTAGATGATGATTATAACCTACCAGGTAAATCATTATCCACATTCGCCTCGTTGCTGATATCGTACGCGTTTCTTCTAATTCTAATCTGTTTGTCAATGTCATTCGAGTGAAACGGCTTCGCAATCTTAATTTTCTCCAAAGGAGCCTGGGCGTTCTGTTGTTCTTTGAAGGTAGGAGGTATCACTTTGGTTTTATTCAAGCTTGGAGGCCGTTTTTCAGAATACGTAGACTGGGACAGATCCACTGCCGGCACGTTGTGAGGCGCACAGCAGTATATCTGTAAATAAACTGTATTTAGACACTTAAGCCAACTAATTACTAAATATATCTAATCTAAAACTATGAAATCAAAATGATATAAATAAATGGGCAAATATGCCAACGTTACCTGACAAAAGGTTTCTTCCAGAGCTTGGTTCACAGCCTGACATTCGTTGGGGCTACCAATAATGCGTGAAAGTTGCTGTTTCGGACTGGACTCTTGTGACATCTTGTTGATTTCTAAAAATATATATCAATCCAAGTTAGAAGTTTAAATACAATGAAGCTCAATTATCCCCTTAAAAAATATATCATGAGATGAATACAGCGCGCGGGGCCCAAGAGTACTTATTCGTAAACTACCTTTACAGGATTTACTCAGTATTTCGTAAATTAACTTGCATCGGACGCATTCGATCGCCACAAATTAACGATGATCCCTCAAGAAACGCTATAGCCAGTTCAGCGCTGACCCCCTTACCCCAAACATCTCCAGCGTCTCCGAGAACGGCTGGATATCAACAGTCAAATGATTTAGATCACAAAAAATCCCACAGGACATCTGGCCCTGCCATCAGTTTATCATAAAACTGGCAGAACGTTCCAATTGTCGAACCGGGCACAACGGAAATGATCGTATGCTCTGCCTACTTTCCTGGGGACGCTGAAGCAAACCAACCTCCTCCAATTGAAGCGCGGAACTTCATCGCCTACAGTCGGAGGAAGAACCCCCCATCTACTAGTTCCAAAAACCAGAGAGGTGAGTCATTATACAATTATTTACTAGGGGAGGGGCTGGTTGTTAATAATAGGGGCCCTGAACCAACCTTTGTAATTGACAATACGCAGGAGGTATTAGATCTAACGATCAATAATAATCTCTTATCCACAAGAATCTCAGATTGGATAGTGTCATCAGAGCCCTCGTGCTCTGATCGTAGACATATTCTCTTCAATCTGAAAACAGGTGAAAGACCCATCTTTGAATACAGAGACCCTAAGTGCACTGATTGGGCTGGTTTTAGTCTTACCCTTCAGGAGCAGATGTGGACCTCTATTGCAAAGATATCAAATCGTGAGGAGATTGAGCTGGCCTCGGAGCAACTGAGGTCAGCCATAAATACGGCTTATCATGAAAACTATCCACTCAAGACTAAAAGGGATAACAGAGAAACCTCCCTTGACAAAGAAAGGAAGGAGGTTCGTAAACTCTTTAATAGAGCTAAAGAGACCGGCATATGGGATCAATACAGAACTGCTCTAACGAACTACAACAAAGCTATCAGAGAGGCAAAAACGAATTCATGGGAAACCTTCTGCCAGAACATAACAGATACACCTGGCAGTGCTAGAGAACCCGTTCAGGAGTTAGGATCGCTAAAACGACCTGACGGATCCTTTACGAAATCTGGCATAGAAACGTTAGAGCTTCTGGCTAAGATTAATTTCCCGGGATGTCGGATTTTGCATAATGATGAGCAGGAGCCTTTTTGGGACCGATCAAATCGACCAAAAACGGGCGACTGGATTGTCATCAAGAACATCATTAATACATCAACAATGCAATTAAAAGTACTATTCTATCGTTTCAGCCTTTTAAATCACCTGGTGAATACGGAATATTTCCAGCACTGCTGCAAAACGGTCTCGAGGTATTAACACCGTTTTTAATTGAACTTTTTAGAGCCAACCTAGCGAGTAATTATATACCTAGCAGCTGGACTAATCTGATGTACATCCCAAAGATGGGACGTAGGGAATCAACACCTAACTCATGGAGACCAATAAGCCTGACCTCCTTTCTGTTGAAATGCATGGATAAGATACTCGACGTGCACATTAGAACGGGTGCACTTGGTGAGTATCCACTAAATGCTCACCAATATGCGTATCAGACCTGCAAATCTACAGCACTAGCACTAAATAATCTTGTCGAGAACATAACACAAGCGTTAGATAGCAAGACTATCGCGGTGGGTGTGTTCTTAGACATTGAAGGAGCATTCAATAATGCATTACCAAACTCCTTATACACAGCATTAGCTGAAAAAGGGGTTGAACCACAACAAATAAGAAACTGGATCGGAAGTATGTTAAATTGCAGAGTAAGCACATGGAGAGCTAGGGAGTCAGGGCTGTTAGGGGATATCCGCAGGGCGGGGTTTTGTCGCCCCTTCTGTGGTCTCTCCTGATGGATGGTCTGTTGGCGGTCCTCTCGTTGTGGAATGTGGAGTTGCAGGCATACGCGGATGATCTAGTAATACTGATCAGAAACAACTCGCAAAGAACTATTTCAAAGGATCTACAAGAGGTGCTAACCGAGGTCTATGACTGGTGTGAAAGGGAATAACTATCTGCGAACCCACACAAAACAGTTATAGTACCGTTCACAAAGAAGAAAAGGCTGCACGGCCTAAGACCACCTTCACTCAAAGGAGAAACTATCCCATTTGCGAATATAGTGAAGTTCCTGGGAATTACCTTAGATAAAACACTTAACTGGAATGCGCATCTGGATAAAATTGCCGCAAAAGCGAAACTGTCACTATGGACCTGCAGACGCATTTGTGGCAAAACATGGGGCATACATCACAAACAAATGCACTGGCTCTATATTGCGGTCATAAGACCAATGATAACACATGGAACAGTGGCTTGGTACTCTAAGAGCATGCAGAGCTCCGCGAGAATCAAATTATCTACTTTAGAAAGACAAGCGTGTCTGACAATTAAGGCCGCTTTCGCCACTACACCCACGGCAGCGCTTGAGTGTCTTTCAAATCTGCCACCTCTCCAAATAGGACTGGCGAAGGAGGCCAGATGGGTGACGTATAGATTGACACAGGCAGTGATCAACACTGCGCAGACGATCATCATGGTGCCCAACAGGCTGAAAAATGCCAATGAGCAGGACAGTGTGTTGGGTCTACCATCAGATGTTATGCCTACCAAAACAACCTATTACCATACCTATGACGTCCTCTTACCAGAGAGGGACGAATGGGCAAAAATCTCGGAACATCTTCCTAAAGCACAATTGGGTTTCAGAAGGAAAAAAGCACAAATGATGCAGTATTTTCTTTTTTGGAATTACTTTACATGAAATTAAATGATGGAGACTCTGCTGCGGCAGTTTTTTTGCGACTTATCGAAGGCTTTCGATTGCGTTAGTCATAAAATTCTATTGGAGAAGTTGGAAGTCTATGGTTTTAGAGGTGTGGCATTGAACTGGTTCAGATCATATTTGACAGGGAGGCAGCAAAGGGTTTCTTTCAGAGATCAAAGCTCAGAGCAAATTAGGGTAGAATGTGGCGTTCCTCAGGGCTCGCTATTGGGACCCATACTGTTCTTACTTTATATTAATGATTTGACTAGTATAGATCTCAGGTAAATTTACAGTTTTTGCGGATGATACTACAATTTTATGGTATGGTAGGGATCAGTCTGAACTGAACGATTTGGTGAACAGGGATGTGCTGACAGTGAAACGGTGGTGTGATGCAAACCTCCTTTCATTGAATGTCGAGAAAACGTGTATTATGTCTTTTAGGTGTGCTATGAGTGGTATGTTGCTTGAAAACTCATTACTAAATAATTGAAATGAAAATAAATTTTTTGGTATTCTCATTGATAATAAATTAAAGTTTGAAAGTCTCATAAAGAATCTCAGTGGAAGGCTGTCTTCAAACTGCTATGCATAGCAAGGATTGCTTACCTTGCATTGATTGAGTCTTATTTGAGGTACGGTATATGCTTCTTGGCAGTTTGCTCTAAACAGCTCTTTAACTTCATATTCGTTTTACAGAAAAGAGCCGTAAAATATATGTGTAAGGCAAATGTGAAGGAATCCTGCAGGCCGCTATTTTTAAGGCATCGACTTTTAACTTTGACTTGTATTTTCATTTTGGAGTCGGCTTGTTTGCTGCACAAGAAATTCGAAGAACTCTATTTATAATATGCCTATTCCAAATTCCAGCCAATCGAAGAATTCTATCATTTATAACAGCAAAAATGTTTTATCATTTGCCACTTGATCTCAGACAAATTCGAAATAAAACCGTGTTTAGAAGGAGGTTGAAGTCACTGTTGATTGTGCGACCCTTTTATGACGTGAGCGAATTCTTTCAGGATAACTTTGCCTAGAAATGCTTATTGTAGTTGTAACATTTTAATTTTGGATTTATGTCTTTTACTCTGATATTTGTGATACTTTTATATTATTGACTCATCTGACATTTTGGTGACATATTTGTGATTGTTTTACCGGCTGTTTTTTGTTTATATACATTTGTTTGTTTTTTATCATTTTTATTGTTTAGTTGACGATTTATTTGTACTGTTTCAAAAACTTTTTTCTGTCATTTTTTTTGGGGGTTTGCGACCTTCAGAATAGTACCTAATAATTCAACTCAGCAGTAATTTTAGTAATGCAGTTATAGATAAGTAAGCTTTGTTAACAAATACTATGTATTTTAAACAATAAAGCATGTTTTGAATTTGATGTGAGAATAACAGAGAATAGTTGGTTTACTGACGGCTCCAAGACGGCTACAGGAGCCGCTGCGTGGAATAAAAATGGTAAGGTTGAGCTTAAGTGTTCCCTAGGCAATATGCAACCATTTTTCAGGTTGAAGTTAAGGCCATTGATATGACTGCACAGTGGCTCATCGTTAGAAACTGGAAAGGCAAGTCAATCAAAAATTTCTCGGACAGTCAAGCAGCTTTAAAAGCTCTTGAATCTAGCCGTTGTTCATCCAAGACAGTATGGAAGTGCCAGGAACTACTCACCAAACTAGGTAGAGAAAATAAACACACTGATCTGGATACCTGGACATACATGATATGAAGGCAACGAAAGAGCTGATGCTCTTGGGAAGCAGGCGGCCGCAATGGCCCTCATAGGACCAGAATCAGTACTAGGAATAGCTTATAATACAGCTAAACAAGCCCTCTCCAGGTGGACACAAAAGCAATTTGTAGACAACTCATCCAAAGATGGTGGTGAATCTGCCACTCCTGAGTGAGAACTGGACAACTTCTTCAACTTGGCCGACAACAGGTACAGGCTGTAGTTGGCATGTACACTGGCCATTGTCGGCTAATAAGATAAGGTTCTCCGAAGAAACAGAATGCCGCTTGTGCGTGGAGGACGAAGAAACAATGGAACAAGTTGTATGCCACTGTCCAGCAATGGAAAGAACCAGACACACAGCCTTTGTAAATTTTCAAATCACACTTGCAGATTTGAAAACTATTCACACCAGAAAGCTGTTCGATTTCATGAAAAGAATCAAGCCTCTGGCATAGTGCTAACCACAGAGGTGAGCCACAATAGACCAAGGGTCGCAGTGGAGGGTCCTATTTGGACCCACTCACGTGTACAAATACAAAATACAGTTTTTCAAAAATAAAATGATTTCTACTTACCCTCATCTCCAATATAAGAATTTGTAGTTTTATGCGGAATAATTGTCGTCCAAGTATTGTGAAATTTAGGGCCTAACGTGGTTTTTTTCGCCGAGAAAACCTTATTCGGTACAGTTTCGATATTTGACGTCAAGATATTTTTGTACCTGGTAGTCTCCATTAGATACAACATAGTGATTGCTACCAAACTAAAAAAAATCCAAATTTTTAACTGACTAAAAAATAATAAAATATTCATTTTTAGTCTATAAGAAGACTGATTTTGGATAATCTTTTTCCAGCCATAAGCAAAATAATAAACGAGTAACAAAGTTAAACAATAAGAGTAAAACTTACCATAAAGCCATAATAATAATTAGAATAACTATAACGACTTGTATAAACTTATTTGAACATAATTCTTCTTCTTGCCTCTCGCAATATTTACATCTGTGTCTTTTTGAGCACTTGCAGTGGGACGAATACTGCGAATTCTTCGAGCTATTCACTAAAAATCATCAATATATTATTGTCCCAAAAATTTATGGACATGTGCCATTTATTTTAATTTAGGCAACAAATATATAAATTAATTCATTAACAAGCTCCGGTGTTATATCATTTAAACACAAACATTTGATATCTCTGAAAAATAGAAGTTACGGCAGACTTCCAAGAAGCTTAAAGTTTGGTGAACTGCCAAGGAGCATTTTTTCTTTCAGCGCATTTCAAAGTTCCCTCATATAATTTTGGATTATTTTAAACGAAAGTCAACATACTCAAGAGTGGCCTCGAAAAGACCTGGCATTACAGTAAATGTATCAATTTATTTACTTTTAACTTATTGGCTATTGCTTAGCAAAGTGTATATTCAACACTTCAGTTTTACCTGTACTATCAGATTTCAAACTATCTCCTCTTTTTAGCTTATTCAGTCTCTTATTAATCCTTTCTAACTGGTCGATTCGAGTTTCTAGGTTGCCTGTCACTTTACACAGCTCCTTCACAGCGCCAATGTTCTCCATAAATATTCTTTCCTATAAAATATATATCGATGAGCCAAAATATATGCTTACATAACACATTTCCACTGATTAAAAATAACAAATTGATCAAAACATTTAATATGGGTTCTGAGGCAATGTGTGGAAGAAGTTCCAAAACAATTTTTCCAAAATCGCGGGCAATACAGTGCTGTGTATGCAGCAGCTGGTCTCATGTTGGTTGTACAAGTCTCTCTGCCTCTGATTTTAAAATTTGTGCAGAAACAAGGAAGAAAAATAATCATGATTAGGGTCAGGTGTCGTGCCTCGCTCAATATAAATGAGGAACGTCCAGCTAAGCCTGTAAAAACTAAAGCAGCTCGTTCAGACCATCTCTCTTCACCTGTTTATAACAAGTCTAATTCTTCCCAATCGGCGACATCTGCTGACCTTTGGAACAGTCTAGGTACCAAAATAGAAGAAAAACTGGTTAATAGACAAACGGTCGATATGAGTGATGTGCCTTTAATTATTTTGCAAATGTTTAAAGCTCTTACAGAGCAAAACAATAAGCTTACTGGTCTGATTATGGAAATTCAACAACTCAAATCTTCGATGCAATATGAAAATGAGTTGAGAAGTGTTGAAGAATCAAGTTCAGAATAACCCCAATTCCACTGTGAAAAATGCTCCACCTGATAGCGCCAGTGACATCTGTTCGGAGATTCATGATCGCAATCTTAGATCTGTAGTATAACCCACCCGGGTCTGTTCAACATAGTTGAATGAGATAAGTTGTGCTTTGTCTTTGTTTTGCCAATGATCGTCAAAATAGATTAAAAAGAAAATCAATACCTACCTACGTTGTGTTTTTATTATATCTTACACAATTTTTAATTATTCGGATTGCGCTTCGACTAAACACAATCAGGGAAATTTGAGGGAAAGGTGCGTCATGTAAATTAAACCACAGATTCCTAATACGCCTAATTTATTAAAGAAAAGCGTGCCGGACTCAGCCTGGAATTCACGAGGGGAAAGAGTACGGCAGAGAAATCCTCGATCTAAATTCCTAAACCGAGTTATGCTGTACAACCTTTATTAGTATAACAATTAATTAAATTACTGTCTCACGCACCACAATTTGTCGTTCCACACTTGTGACAATACTACAATACATTCAAAACTGAAGAGTTTAGTATTAGTTAGCCAGACGTCGCCAGCAGGTACTGAGGTCCCATACGGGAGACTACTCAGCTATAGTTGCAAATTGAGTCAATATCTCTAGTAAGACCTGCAGGTCAATTAATATATATTTCGTTCGTCATCGCTTAGCGATTGATTATATTATGTAATAGTATATTATTTTATATGGAGGAAAAGTGATACTTTTCATGGCGCGCTCGTGTTTAACAGCCGAACGGAGTGAGGCTGGTAATAGAGAGCAAGCCATGAAAAGTAACTTTTCCTCCAAATAAAATATGCTGTTTTTTCTTCAAATGTCGACAAATTAATGCAAAAACATCTCTTTTTAATAGTAATAATATTGTTACGGCTAACCTAACAACCATCCGAACGTTTTTGTGCTACCCTA